>PVLC010007556.1:0-62764 GCA_004027655.1 Graphiurus murinus | reverse complement strand
GCTTGCTCACATTTTAGCAGCCTCCTCCTCCTCCTCCTCCTCCTCCTCCTCCTCCTCCTCCTCCTCCTCCTCCTCTTCTTTCTCCTCCTCCTCCTTATTCTTCTTCTGGAACCCAGGGGCATTCTACCTTTTAGCTACATCCTAGCCCTTTTTATTTTTTACTATTTATTTTGAAACAGAGTCTCACCAAGCTGCTTAGGCTCACCTCAAACCGTGATCCTCATATCAGCCTCTCAAGTGCTGGGATTACAGGCATGTGCCACCACACTTGGCTTACATTTCAGTTTCTGATAATAGTTTTCTTATCACCCACTAACAGGCTGTAGTGGTAATGATACATATATTGGTTATATTTGATAGAAGCACTCTACTTCTACATTTCTGTCCCTTTGTTGAATGAAAGGAGATAATCCTCAAATCTCCAAGATTTACAGACCTAATGTAGCTTGTCAGTAGTCTAGTATCACTTTCACTAAGCCTGAGAGATGAGCCTTTATTTAAAATATTGCTGATTCCTTCATCAGCAATATTTTAAATAAAGTAAATTTTTAAAAAAAATTGCATGGCAAACTATGTACTGCTAATGCTTCCAAAGATTTCTTTTTTTTTTTTTTTCCTTTTTTGGCCGTACTGGGGATTGAACTCAGGGACATTCTACCTTCGAGCTATACCCCCCAGTCCCATTTTTTATTTTTATTTATTTATTTTTTTTGCGGTACTGGGGATTGAACTCAGGGGCATTCTACCTCCGAACTATACCCCCAGCCCTATTTTTTATTCTTTATTTTGAAACCGAGTCTCACTAAGTTGCAGAGGGCCTCACTAGGTAGCTGAGGCTGGCCGCGAACCCGGATCCTCTGGTCTCAGTCTCCCAAATGCTGGGATTACAAGCGTGCGCCACCACGCCCAGCTTTATTCTTTATTTTTTGAAACAGGGTCTCATTAAATTGCTGAGTGCCTCACTAGGTAGCCGAGGCTGGCCACAAACCCGGATCCTCCAGTCTCAGCCTCCCAAGTACTGGGATTACAAGTGTGCACCACCACGCCTGGCTGCTTCCAAAGGTGTCTGTCCACAAATGATGTGATTCAAAATCCTCATCTTGTTAACAAGAGAAAATTACAAGGTTGAGGTCTATACCCATTGGACTAGGTTCTCATAGGAAGGGGTTGCAAATTAATTTTGAGAATTATATGATTTACTGAAGTAGATACAATCCTTTCGTGTTTGTTAGATGATAATTGTTTCTTTCTACTCGCATTGTCAGGGTGCACATGGAAACCAAAGCTTGATAAAATATGTGATTATTTTGGAATGTTTCATTAGTTCATTACTGACAAACCACTATAAGGATAATAACTCAATTAACATGTTTTCCTTTTAAGATGCTCAAGGTGCTCCCTATGCCTGTTTTCAAGAAGTCAATTCTCCACTTGAGAAATTTGGAAACTGTGGTTTTAAAGATGCGAAATCATTGCCTTGTGAACAGAAGTACGTATGTAGAAAATGATTGTTTTCTTGAATCATGAAAATTGTATATTTATTGTCAAGAGATGCTAGATCATAAAGAATGGTAAGTTGTAAGACGGGGTAATATTTTCAAATATGGGTATATGTATTTTTCTTCTATGAAATTCAGAGTTTTTATTTTCTTTACTTTTCTGGACACTGTCCTAAGAATGAGATTGGGTGAAGAGATGCTTATTACCAGAAGAAGGTAGTAGGCATGAATTTCCAAATATCAAGACTCTTACCTTGTAGTGAGAACTAAAATTGAGTTTTGTACTAAATCTATCAGTGGTAGGAATCCTAAAGAACGTGTTTTTAATTTTAAGACAGAGGACTTTTGAAAGAAAGAAAATTTTCATTTGTGTTGTTTGCTTCCTAACAACTGATATGTAACTAATAGAAACTACATTTAGTTAGCTCAGTTTGGACTATTGTAATATAGCTTTACTATAAGTCGTATAATAAAGTGATTCATGAAGTCCAATAAAGAAGGTGCCTACCCTGCAACAAGTGCCTCCTGGATATCACTGGGGTGTTGACAATTAAAAAAAATAAAAAAACCTCACACACACAATAGCAACTAAATCAGATTCTAAAAATAAGGAAATAGGAAGAGAAAAGAAAAAAAAAAACTTAGATAAAATCCACAAATCCAGGGAGGAGTGGGACTTTCTTTTATCTTCTAAGACATAGCCAGGAAAAATTGCAAGATCTGTAGGTATGCAACCCACTCAGAATAGTTCAAACAATGAGTCTCTTATGAAGACAAAAAATAGATGAAGAAGGTGACTAGTTGGTTGAGGATGCTAACATAGCATCCTCAACCAACCTCCTCTGAATATTAAGTTACTATAGATCATATATAGCATAAAGATTATGAAGATTTTTCCACCTGCCCGAATACAGGAGGCCTGGGGCAAGGAAAGAGGAGATGTGGAATCACAGAGAGAAGGCTAATGAGCGAGGACCACATGAGGAAACTGCATAGTTGCTAAGAGACGTGGCATTATCTATCAGCACTACCTTGTTGAACACTGGTGCAGAGCACCTATGGCCAAGCACACTGAGTCATACCACAGCTGGTCCCAATCAAAGCACAAGATGTGATTCCGCAGCTGCACTTCATCCATCTCCCAGGTGGCCAGAGGTCTGTCTGCCACTTTTGATCTAAGAGTACTTATGAAAGATGGAAAAGGAAAAGTGGAAGAAACAATAAAAGTTATAAAGCATGGCTTTTCAGGAATTTATCTAACATAGTAGCAATACATGTATTTTCTATAATAAAATAGTTCAGAGACTGAAATAAAACAGCAAAAAATCATCAGCTCTAAGCAGACTGTAACCACTTTCCAGAAAAGAAAAGCTAGTTCTAAGAATTCAACCATGAGTGGAAATTTAAAAAATGGATCTGAGATGGAGAGTTTATATTCCATAGTAAGCCTAGAAAAGGATATTACATGCAAAGATGGCTTAAAATGTATTTCAGGGGGCTCAGGGTGTAGTTCAATGTTGGAGCATTTGCCTAGCATCTGCGAAACCCATGGTTTGATCCCCAACACCATACAAATAAAATTAAAATAAAATATATTTCATAAAAAGGGAGTGGGACCAAAATAAAAAATATTAACATCTGAGAAAGTAGAAGAATTATTCTAGAGGGTAAAAAAGCTTGGAAAATGATTTAAATTTTGGCTCCAATCTCACTTCAGCCTTCACTTTTTTATCATTAAACTAATCCCTGTGATATTAAAAAGAGCCACAAATGGTCTTTTATAGCAAATGGATGTCCTAAAAAAGGTGGATATTGGTTAAATAATGACATGATCAATAGACACAAGTTAATAGCCAAAACTTTCATTGAGAATACTTAATAGCTTGATTTGGGTGATTCCAAGAGCAAGAAGTGACAGATAGTATTTTCTAGGGTATAGTATAGGAATACTATAAGCCTCTTAAAGAAGCCAATATTCTACCCAATGATAGATTATAAATGAGAAATTAAATGAGATAACATTTGGTATGATTGTGGCATGGAGGGGATCTAAAAGTCCTTTCGTTCTCAAGAACTAAGTTTAGACATATGTGAAAAATCTGTATTTTGGAAGAAATTTGGAATAAAAATGAATAATCCTCATACTGCAGAAATGTACTGTCTAGAAATCATGACAGGGACCATAGGCATAATCAAAAGATGCAAAAAGAATATGTGATATTAGCTACTCTCAGCAATTTTAGGTAATTAGTCACCAGACTGGTTAAGTTGTATCAAAATGGGTACAAATGATGAATTTCCCCAAAGAATGTGGTTAAAATATGAGTGCTCTTAAAACAGCTGGAGGCTAGAGTACAATTTTGAGCTCTTTAATAGAAAATAAAGTAGTGTCTGCACATCTGGGCTCAGTATGTACGTATCAATTCTGCTACAGTCCTAATTAATACTGTTGCATTTAATTGTTCATAAAATGTTTTATCCTAGAAAAAACATAAAACTTTTTTATTTTGGTGTTTTTACATAAACAACACTGATGTCACCATACTTAATTGGAAGCTAGTATCATTAAAAATTGAAATGATAAGGAATTTTCTTTTTTCATTTCCAGGGATGTTCTCTGTGGAAAATTAGCTTGTGTTTGGTCACAGAACAATGCTTATAGAAATGCTATTCAATCTGCAGTTCATTCATATATTCATAATCATGTCTGTCTATCCATAATTCCTGGGTCTTCTATGAGTTCAGATGGGAGAGACAATGCCTATGTTGCTGATGGAACTGTGTGTGGACCAGAAATGGTAACAAAATGTGATAATTCATATTTAGCAGTATAAGATTATGTCAGTTATTACCTGCCACATTCTATGATAACTATCACAGTTATAATGAACGAATTTGAACCTAGTGCTTGCATTTATTTCCCATATGATGTTAAAGAGATTATGTAAGCTTTAGTTAACCAATAATATACTCTCTGGGTTAATCTGTTACTGCTGCCTATGTGAAAAAGTACACATGTTCTAAACACAAGATTCAACTGTCAGATGACTTTTTTAAAATCTTAGAATTCTAATAGCTTTAAATAGTATAATTCTAACACTGAATTTTCAGATTCCTTTTGTTTTTTTCACAAAGAATCACAATTTACCTTTCACATTACTAAATCATCTTCGTATGCATCTCATCAAAATATAAACATTAGAAGTTTGGAAGAAACCAAGAAATTTCTACTAGGAATATATGGTGATAGGGCATGTACAAGCTCATGCACACACTCACATACACACATATATGGTAAGAATTCTATCTTTGTAGCATAACAGGAAGGATAGAAGTGGTTCTTATCAATCCGAAGGTATGAGGAGACACATTTGTGAAAACAATGTGATTTAAAGCAGCAATTATAAATGAGTATGTTGCATGAAGAGGGCATTCAGCATTTATTTGCTAAAGAAAAATAAAGCAAACTTATAAATGGTGGATCACATAGACAATTCTTGAATCTGAAATCAGCAATCCTAATTCCATGAGAAACTGGCTTGTCATGGTGGCTTGCAAATGACAGGTATCATAAGATAAGTTTGGAAGCCTGGAGTGGTGGCACACGCCTGTAATCCTAGTACGTACAAAGCTGAGACAGGAGGATCACAGGATCCAGGCTAGCCTCAGCAACTTAGGGAGGCCCTTGGCAATTTAGCAAGACCCTGACTCAAAATTTAAAAATGAAAATGACCATGAGTGTAACTTAGAGGTAGAATGCTCCTGGGTTCAATCCATAGTACATACATGCATACACAAAACAAGATTAGAAAGGAGATGACAGTGATTTCTGTTTTGTGTGAACTCTCTCTTGCCTTCTCAGATTGCTTGCTGTGCTGAAGCAGCCAACTCCTGTGGAGAATTCCACAAGGAGAGCAACAAGGACTAGTGAGAATCAGGCCCTCAATCAAGCAGCTGAATTCTGCACACAACCACAGGAGCAAGCCGAGGAGAGGATCTTTCAGATCAGACCTTCACATGAGAGAGCAGCCCCAATGACACCTTTATTGTAGCTTTGTAAGAGACAGTGAGGC
Organism: Graphiurus murinus; assembly: GCA_004027655.1. Taxonomy (NCBI): domain Eukaryota; kingdom Metazoa; phylum Chordata; class Mammalia; order Rodentia; family Gliridae; genus Graphiurus; species Graphiurus murinus. Next base: position 57,192 of record PVLC010007556.1, on the reverse strand, counting down.
AAAGAGACCAAATAAGACGTGCTTGGATTTCTGAATCACAGGAACTGTGACATATAAATATTATCCATTTTAGGGGCAATGTGCTATGCAGAAATAGATAATAGAGATGTCAAATGGGTGGGTTCTTATACTCTTCATCAGAATAGTCCGGGGCATAAGTGGGATTGGAATAAGACTCTGTATTGGGACTTCTTGCTCAAGCAGAAGAATGGCACAGCCTTGACCCAGGAGAGTACCAGGCTGGCTCCCCAGACAAAGAAGAGGACTAGTTTTTAATTAAGTGAGCTGCCTGTTAGCAAAGGGGCCAAGGGTTTAGGAATTTCAGTTGGTTTTAAGAACATATCAAAGGGTATTTTGTTGTTGTTGTTTTCTTCTTTTTCTCTAAAGTCACTTTAACTTCTGAAGAAGGCTAGAAAGCTTTTTAGCGTAGACCCAAATGCCACATCCTGTATAAACATCTCTGATTTGTGATAAGGACAGGTTCTGCAGCTATTAAGAAAGCACATATATAAGGAATAGAAGAAAGCACAAATGGTGGCAACTAACAAGTCAAAGGGCCTGGGGATTTGTTGTTTTGGTGACTCCAAAACAGTTTTAGCCTTTATGCTGTCTGTTAATTTCTAATATTGATATATAGTTTGTCTCCTCTTATTGGGTTCTTGTCCAGTGGATTTCGATGATTGAAGTTCAAGAACTAATGAAGATTGTGGAAATGAGAAAATTTATTTTAAGTCAAGGAAAGATAGAACTCAAAAACCTCCCCATATTCTTTTACCAGAAAGTGAATGGGAAGGTTGCTCAGCTGAAAACACATGCTATTTTTCATGAGAGAGGAAGAAGTAGTTTAAAGATCAAGCAAGAGCTGAGAGGACAGATCAAAAGCCAAGAGAGATTATTCCTAGGCCTTAAACCCTAATCAAGGCACTCACTGCCTGTGCCTTATATGATTTTAGAACTGCTCTGCACTAGTGATTCCTCTTTATCTTCCATCCCCTGCCTACAGAGGTTATTCTGCACCAGTCTTTCCATTGTATATTGGTGGCACATGGGACAGATAACTTCATTCATTAGCTTCACATATTTGCAGAGGAAGGAGCCCTACTAGGAACCTCATTCACAGCTGGATCTAATTTAGAAACAGATATAGTCTCTGACCTGCTGCCAGTGGAATGAGACTTTGGGAACGGATGTGGTTTGCCTGTGTAAAGGACATGTAACATTAGAGGCTTATGAACTGTGGTAACTTGCTTTTAAATTGCCTCTCAGTAATCTCACTTCCTCTTATCCTTCCCTTAAATAACATACACTTACCCACCATAGCAAAGGATGGACTTATCGGCTTGCTCCTAAGAAATGGAGCATGGCAAAAATGATGGAAAGCTCCATCTTTCAAGTTCCAATGTCTTATTCCTCATTTCCATTTGATACCTCATCAGGGTTTCCTTGACATCCATATATCTACTGACATTCTGATCACAACCATTAAGTAATATCTGAGAAAATTCATATTTCCTCTAGAACTTTACTTTTTTTTTTGGTCCTTCACCAGAATTACCCTAAATGCTCTATTCACAGCAATGTAAACTATTTCTATTATGCACGTCCAAACTCTTCTAGCCTACACCCTTTGTGCAGTTTCAAATCTGCTTCTACATTTTTAGATATTTGATAGAGCAGCACTATAATCACCAGTACCAAATTTCGACTTGGCTTAGTAGGGCTTCTATAACAAAATATCTTGGACCAGGCAGTTTTCGAACAATAGAAATTAATTGCTAAAAGTTCTGGACACCAGAAGTCCAAACTCCAGACTCCAGCAGATTCAGTACTGGGTAAGGAATTGCTCTCTGCTTCAAAGATGGTACCTTTTTATATCCATACATACACACACATACACATACACACACACACACACACACACACACACGCAGACACACACATATATATACGTATAAATCTAATTTAATTTTCATGCGTCTATGTGGTATCTTGTGTCTATAAATGGGAGAGTCTTGTGCTACTATGAATATGGCAATAAAATAACTCATAGATATTGAAAATATATACATGCAATATTTATGTAAATTCATGTCATTAAACTGCCACACATGGACACTTTTTATCTCCAAAATTATTTATGATGCATATTTTGCCTGTAGACTCATATTGATTATCAATGCATAATTTTAGGTAAAGTCTAAGATGTTGTTGGGAAATGGTATTTAATGTAAAAAACAATGCCTTTATTATTAATTGTGTATCATCCTCCTTTTCCTTACATATAATGATCTAACTTAGTTTTATAATCTTCATATGACATATACTTTAGCTTGTTAACTATGGAATATTATATACAACATAGATTTACAATTTCAACTATGTTCAAGTGCACAATTCACTACTTTCATATTGTACAGTCACTACTATTATCCATTCCAGAATGTTTTCATGATCACAGACTGAAACTCTGGGCTCATTAAAAAGACAGTTCCTCATAACTTTCTCTCCCTGCCTCTGTTCAGCAATATTCTATATTCTATTTCTATGAATTTGACTTCTTTAGGTACTTCATATAAGTGGAGTCATGCAATGTATGTCCTTTTGTGTCTGGCTTATTTAACATAATGTTCCGAATTCATTTGTGTAACATTAAAAGTTTATTTTTAAAGCTGAGTATTTCATTCTGTGTATATGTCACATTTTTTATTTATCGATCAGTGGACAATAGTTTGCTCCTACTATTTGACTACTATGAATAATGCTGCTGTGATCATTGGTAGACAAATACTTGTTCAAGTGTCTAGCTTCAATTTTTTTGAATATAGATTTTGATTGATCATACAAAGACTCTATGCTTAACCTTTTGAAGAACACTCATAATATTTTACACAATGACTATATCATTTTCAATTCCCACCAGAAATGCACAAAAGTTCCAACTTTTCTGCACCCTCATGAAAATTTGCCATTTTCTGTCTTTCTCTATTTTGACTTTTCTTTCTGATAACAACCATCCTACTGTGTTAAAATGCTATCTCATTTTTATGACCTGGATCTGTCTCGTTGCTATGGCTTAGATCTGGAATGTCCCCCGAAGATTTGGTCCCCAATACAGTAGTGTGCAGAGGTGAGCTCGTGGGACCTAATGAGATCATAAGAGCTCTGATCCAATCAATCGGTTAATCCCCAGATATATTAACAATTTGACAGCATTACTGGGAGGTAGTAGAAACCATAGGAGGCATGGCCTATTTGGAGGAAGAAGATCACTGGGTGCATAATATAGAAGGAAATATTTTGCCCCCAGCTTCTTCCTCCTTCTCCACCCCACTCTCTGCTTCCTGGCTGTCATAAAATAAGCAGTCTTCCTCTGCCATGACCTTCCACTATGATATACTACCTCACCTCAGACCCTGAATGAATGGAACCAGCTGGCCATGGACTGACCCCTTTGGGTCCATGAGCCCAAATAAATCTTTCCTCTTTAAATTGTTTTTGTCAGGTATTTTTTCACAGCAATGAAAAGCTGATAAACACACTCATTTTATTTTATTTTGCATTTCACTAGTAATTAGTCATGTTGAGCATCTTTTCACCTGCTTATTTACTGTCATTTATCTTCTCTGAAAATAGTGTATTCAAGTCCTTTGACCATTTTTAATTGACTTATTCTTGAGTTTTAGAAGTTCTCTCTATTAGACAAATGTGGTGGGGCATGCTTGATTAAGGATCACAGGTTCAAGGATAGCCTCAACAATTTAGCATGGCTCTCAGGAACCTAGTGAGACCCTATTTAAAAACAAAAAATAAAATAGGTCTGGGGTGTGGCTTGGAGGTAAAATGCCTCTGGGTTCAATCCCCAGTAGCACTATCACCAAAAAAAGTTCTTCATATTACTGGATATTAATTTCTTATGAGACTAGTTAATATTTTCTTTCATTCTATGGGTAGCCATTCAGCCTTTTGATAGTATTTGTATAGTCACAAAAGGTTGTTGTTGTTTTATTTTCATGAAATTCAGTTTTGTTATTTTTATCAATTTCTAGTTAACTTTGCATGTGATGCTAAAATAAGAATTCAACTTCATTTATTTGCATATTAATATCACTTTTTCAACATAATTTATTGAAAAGACACTCATTTTCCCCATTTCATGACTTTGTCAGACTAACTGAAAAAAATCATTTAGCCATATATGTGATGGTTTCTTTCCGGCCTCTCTCATCTATTTCATGGTCAATGTGTCTATCCTTATTTCAAGATCACACTGATTTTATTACTGTGATTTTGCACTGTTGTTTTTCTAATCAAATCTATTTTAGGAGTAGTTTGGTTGTTTGGGAGGTCTCAAAATTTCATTTGAAATTTAGGGTAAGATTTTCTGTTCTGAAACATAAATCTAATTAGGATTTCATAGGAGTTGTACTGATCATCTTAAGTGTTCTGGTTCGTATTGTCATCTTAACAATACTGTCTTTTAATTCATAAACACATGATATCTTTCTCTTCATGCCTTCTTTAGCATTCACATGTTTCTACGTACACAAATTCTTTTTCCTACCCTTTAGATAATCTGTTCATATGATCATGTCATCTAGAAACAAAGGTGGTTTTATTTATTCCTTTACAATTTAGATATCTTTTTATTTTTCTTGATCTTGCCTAATTTCTCTAGCTAGAATACCCAATATTACATTGAATATAAGAGGAAAACATGGACTGGTGTACACAACTTATTGTTTATTTATTGGTTGCATGTTAATTTTGAAAAAATAATTACAAAAAAACTAATTTTCAGTCTTGCTTTAGGTCTTTAAATTGTGAATTATTTGATCATATTTTATGCTACTGTTTTCAAAAAATAAGCTACAAAACCAGTTAAAATAGAAAAGGATAACAAAGCAAAAAGAATCACATACCCAGATGACTATCACTTGATTACCCACTGTGACATGATGAATAAAAAAAAATGAAGTTAAAATATTTCTCTTGCAGCTAGATGTGATTGCACACACCTATAATCTCTGAATTTGGGAGACTGAGACTGGAGGATCGCAGGTTTCAGTCTCAGTAATGTAGCAAGACTCTCAGCAACATAGCAAGACTCTGTTTCAAAACAAAAAATAAAAATGGCTAGGGTGTAGCTCAGAGGTAGAATGCTTTTGGGTTAAATCCCCATTTGCCAGGTTATTCTGATAACTATTATGACAAAAATTCACAATGATATTAGCATATTTGAAACCTAAAAAAATTGTTTCAATTTTCAAGGGGACAAATCATTAACATCTAACTGATTATTCATAACAAAAGATTAATATAATAAAAAACCAATCCTAGCAATCGATATCAGAATCAAAAGTCTATGTAATCTTTACATAAACCATACCAAGGCAAACATTGTCAGATTTTTTCCTTGAAATTATTCCTGTATTTTTATATTGGAATGTCAGGGTATTTGTACCAGAACTTGAGCAGTATGAAAAAGGAATTTTTCAACCCGTGCATCTTTTATGCATATGCAATAAATGTTGATTTTTTTTCTTTTTACATAAAATTGAGAATGATTGTGAAATATGTTGGCTTTTTTTTTTTAGTATTGTGTAAACAAAACCTGCAGAGAAGCCCATTTAATAAGATATAACTGTAATGCTACTAAAAATTGCAATGGGAATGGGGTAAGTAACTTTTCTTTTCCTTTTGTAGTTCTAAATTGCATATTGTAGTTCCGAATTTCATATTATTATTGTGGGTAATTCAAAGTATACTTCTGGGCATGATGGTGTATGACTGTAATCCTAGTACTTGAAGCTCTGAGACAGGAGGATCTCAGGTTTGAGGCCAGCCTCAATAATTTAGGAAGATTCTCAGCAACCTAGCAAGACCCTGTTTCAAAACAAAAAAATAAAAAGAATGGGGTGGGCTGGGCATGGTGCTTGCAATCCCACTACTTGGGAGGCTGAGGCAGGAGGATCGAAAGTTTGAGCCCAGACTCAGCTACTTAGTGAGGCCATGTTTCAAAATAAAATAGGGCTGGGGGTGTAGCTCAGAGGTAGAAAGCCCCCAAGTCCAATCTCCAGTATCTCTCTCTCTCTCTCTCTCTCTCTCTCTCTCTCTCTCTCTCTCTCTCTCTCTCACACACACACACACACACACACACACAACTAATAACTGTTAATGTCTAGTGCATTGGGTTCCCTGGGTAAGGGTTACAGGACTCAGGGGATGCAGAGCAGGACAGGTTCAGCAACTGCGCGTTTATTGAAGGCTTCAGCATGATAGTTATAGACAGAAAAACAATAGACAGGCTTTCTTTCATAAAATCATAAGATGCTTTGTACAGAACCAGAATGAAAAAGATACAGTGTTTAATCTAACAACCTTCCTGTCCCAAATCTCCTTGTCCTACATTTCTTTATCCTCTCTTCACAATGTATGCAAGCCTATTAGAAATATGGAACACATTTTACCAGTTACCATGCCAAGAAGCTTGCTTCCTTATCATAAGAGTAAATTCCGGCAGAACTCTATGTAGCTGTAGAAAAAGTCTGCTTTTTCTTACACTCGGTTTTCCAAGTATATCAGCAAACATAGTATCTAACCTCATTTATGTCTCAGATAGAGCCTGCATTCAAGGCTGGAACTGTTTCTCCACAAATAACAATATAATAATAACAACAGCAGCAGCAATAATAACAAAAAGGATAGGGTGTAGCTCAAAGTTAAATGTCCCTGGGTTCAATCCCTAGTACAAAACAAATAAATAAACAAACATTTATCCTGTTTGGAAGGACTGAGGGTCTACATTACTTTAAAAGTGATCTTTCCTATGCCTAGCTGATTAAAGAAAAATGAACTAATCTATCACCATTAAGTGAATTGTACTAGATGTGTTTTGGATTTATTTAAGCACCCACAAATTGTGAATTACTATTGTGTCTAAATGAAAAATATTTATTCTTTCTGAACACAAATAAAAGCATACTTTACTTATGTTTCAAACATAATTTATTCTCCCTTACATACTTAATAATCAAAATGTCTAGTGATAAATATTTCATAAAGAATATACTTTAAACCAGGTATGGTGGTACACATCTCTAATACCAGTACCTGGGAGAAGCTGAGACAGAAGGGCATCAGTCTTGAGGCCAGCCGTAGAAACTTAGTGAGACCCTGTTTCAAAAAAAAAAAACAAAAACACACACATAGCACACACACACACACACACACACACACACACACACACACACACACACATATACACAGCTGGAGACAGAGGTAGAATGTCCCTGGGTTCAGTCACCATTACCAAAAAAAAAAAAAAAATACACTTTAAAAACATGTTTACATGTTAGGAAAATTTTTTTTATATTACTCTTATGGAGATTTCTGATAAAAAAAAATCATCCCTTACTCTGAAAATTAATGATCTATGAGTCAGAAGTTAAGAAAAGAACAGAATATTAGACTCAAAGTTTTAGTGCATAATTGAACGTACATGGTGAATATTCTTGTCTTGTTCTCACTGAGAAATACAGGTGCAAATACAATGAGTTTTTAACAATAAGTCATTTTTAAATTCCTAGAATAAAACCAATCATAATATTTTTAAATTCGATTTTTGTTTGGTATAATTGTTCACATCTCATGGATATTATTAATCATGTCAACGTTATGCTATGCTGCTGATGCTTCTTCATTAGAGGTTTTCTATAGTAGCTTTCAAAAACAATTAGTAGACATTTTTCAGGGCAGTTTCTGATTTGAAGAAAAACAAGTGCCAAATAAGGAGAGCTCCTGCACATCCTCTCAGCTTTACCTATCATTTGTCTTTGCTACTTCCTGCTTTGGCACCTTCATAATAAATTTATGTCTTCTTATATGCCTAGTAATTTGTAATGCAATGTTTAACATTATTGATCAAATGTTAGTGATGGTATCTTTCATAAGAGAGGCATCATAGTCTTCGTTTGGCAGAAATGGTGTGAACATGATTACTTAAATAGTTGAGCTGCAACAATGTAAGCTTATCATTTTTATCAATCTAAGATTAGATTTATGAAAATTGAAAAATTGCACATAGAGGCTTTCTGTAAATGCAATATAATATTTAATATATTCTCTAATATTTTGTAATTGATCCTTAGCACACTCATACAATTTAAATTTTTTTAAAAATAATAACTTCCCCCAATTATTTTCCATTTAATTAATTGAGGCATTACAAACATTAATTTTATTATTTATGTATTTATCTTCCTTTCCTTCCTTCCTTCTCTCTCTCTCTCTCTCTCTCTCTCTCTCTCTCTCTCTCTCTCTCTCTCTCCCTCCCTCCCTCCCTCCCTCCCTCCTCTTCTTTCTTTCTTTTACTGGAGACTGAACTCAAGGGCATTCTACCTCTGAGCTAGACCCTTAGACCTTTTTTATTTATTTATTTTTTAAACAGGCTCTCACTAAACTGGTGAGGTTGAGCCTCAAACCTGCAATCCTCCTGTCTCAGCCTCCCAAGTACTGGGATTATACAGGTGTTTGCCACGTTCAGCTACAAAGATCAACATGATGAATAATATTACATGAAAAATTTGGAGATGACTATTACAAAATTATTTGGAAAACATTTGACCATTTTATCCTAGAGTCTTGACAGGTTAAATGATATAAATGTTTGACTCTAAAAATTTTGGTAAAAATTAATGATAAATTTGGATCTGCTGCTTCCGTAGGACTTGAATAATAAACTGCATTTTTCACTTTTTCCCACCAGTTAATGACCCATTTACATTAAAATTCTTCTGCCACAATGGTTATTTGTATTTTATTGAAAAATTCAGTTAATGTGTGTATATATATAATTTGAGAGGTCTACTAGGGACAGAATACAGGGCCTCGTGAGCTCTATCACTGACCTACATCCCCAACCCTATTTTATATTTTATTATGAAACAGGGCCTCATGAATCACCACATGCTGGTCTCAAACTTAAGATCCTCCTGTCTCAGCTTCCTTAGTAGCTGGGATTAAAGGTGTGAACCACCATGGCCAAGTGATTATCTATGTATTTTAAATGTTTTTTAAAAAGTTAGTATGCTTTTATTGATGCATTGTAATTATACATCATAATGAGGTGTAGTGGGGTAGAATGTATGTGCAGACAGCACTTGGGGTGTTACCCTGGAGACCCACTCCACTCCCTTCTATTCCCTGTGAATGCCATTGAGATTGGTATTATAATTTTGTGTATGTACATAGCTTTATTTAAACTCTTACCTTCCTTACATCTCCTTCCTTTCTCTTACCTTCCCGAAGTCCCCTCCATTGCTCCATTGGAGTTGCTACTTCTTTATCTGAGGTCAGAATATTATAGCAATATGTTTATGTCCATGTTTAATTGTGTTTTAAAATGAAATATGAGCCAGGCATGGTGGCACACGCTTGTTATTCCAGTACTTGGGAGGTAGAGATAGGTAGATCCAAGTTCATGGGCAGCTTCAGTTACTTAGTGAGGCTCTCGGGAACTTAGTGATACCCTGTTTCAAAATAAAGAATAAAAAATAGGACTGAAGGTGGGGGTGTAGCTCAGAGGTAGAATGCCCCTGGGTTCAATCTCTAGTGCAATAAAAACAAAAACAAAAAAATTAAATGTGTGCCTAAAATATCTTTTTTGGGGTAGGAATGGGATGGAACTCAGTGGCATTCTGCCTCAGAGCTGCACCCCCACACCCCCTGTCCTTTTTACTTTTTTATTTTGAAACAGTCTTACTAAATCACTGAGGCTAGCCTTGTACCTGCAATCCTCCCATATCAACTTTCCAAGTACTGGGATTATAGGTGTGCACCATCATGCCCATCTTGTTTTTATTATTTTGGTTTCTGATATATTTTTGTATTTATTTTCCAATATATGTATAGGTTTATTTCCTAATTTTCACTTTTTAATCAATTATCATCTTTGCTTATTATTAATATGCTTGTTATACTATTTATATTTATAGATACTATTTATATATAACTAGATAAATATACTATATAAACTATTTATTTTTTCTAATTTTCCTTTACACTTTTTTTCACTTTAAATAAATCATGTTTAAATTCTTTTTCTTCCTCTAGCTGGTCAAAAACAAAAGGAAATCATATAATGTGACTTTTGGACACAAGTTACATTGTAATTTTAAAGTTTGTTTTATACTTTGTTTGCCGTACAAAACTTAAAACCATTTCTCCCTGCATGTACAACTAAGTCTTGACCAGTTTTTTGCACTTTTCTCATTTCCCCACCACCTTTTACTTTTATATTCCATGTTTAGTTTGGCTATTTTTGACCTATTAAGGTCCCTAACATTGTAAGGGATACTGTGCATCATATTAATTTTATTTCTTAACAGTTATATTACAGTTTCAATCATATTTGATTTACTCTTTTAGGTCAAATGTTCTCTCAATCATTTTATTGTTCTACTTTCATGGAAGAAGTGGGATGCTGTGATACCACCGTGTTCATCATGCAGGGGAAAATATATATGGAAGATATACATTTAGAAATCTTACATATCAAAAATGCCATTCCAAATAAGTGACCCCTTGTTACCTAAGCAATTACTAAGTTTCAGTTCCCCTTTCCCCAACCTCTGAAACTCTGTTGTACTGTTCTATTGCTTTTAGTCTTGTAAGGGAGCAGTTGGATGCTAGTTTCATTCTCTTTACATTGTATAGAAATGCCGTCAGATTCCCCGCCCCCCCGCCTTTTTTTTTTTCTCTTCTTTTTTTTCCTCTCTTTTTCTTTATATTAGAAACATTTCCAAGAAATGTCTACTGTTTGTTGGTTTCCTTTCAGAAAGCCAATCTGACCATATGGTCTGAAATACCAAGTTATTCTTTACTTTAAAAAGGTAGACAGTAAGCCGGGTGTGGCGGCGCACGCTTGTAATCCCAGTACTTGGGAGGCTGAAACTGGAGGATCTGGGTTCTCAACCAGCCTCATCTACTTAGTGAGGCCCTCTGCAACTTAGTGAGACCCTGTTTCAAGATAAAGAATTAAAAAAAAAATAGGGCTGGGGGTGTAGCTCAGAGGTAGAATGCCCCTGGGTTCCATCCCAAGTACCACAAAAATAAACAAACAAAAAATGGTATAGAGTACTATTTACTTGGCATTGACTTGCTCAAGCTAATGATCTTTTTCTTTTAAGTTAGTAAAAATAGCCGGGCGTGGTGGCGCACGCTTGTAATCCCAGCATTCGGGAGGCTGAGACCGGAGGATCCGGGTTCGAGACCAGCCTCAGCTACCTAGTGAGGCACTCCGCAACTTAGTGAGACTCGGTTTCAAAATAAAGAATAAAAAATAGGGTTGGGGGTGTAGCTCGGAGGTAGAATGCCCCTGAGTTCAATCCCCAGTACCGCAAAAAAAAAAAAAAAAAAAGTTAGTAAAAATACAGTGATGATATCTTTTGTTGTTTTATGTTGTTTAAATAAATATAAACTTACTCATAAAGGGATATCAATTGTGGAACAAGCTTAAAATGATGTGTAAGAGGCATTCTAAACATAATTTCCAAACTGTATGTTAAAATATTTGTTATCAGTGCACTATACAGTCAATAGATATAGATACATACGATGGAGACCATTTCGTGTGTTTCAAAAGTATAATTCAAATTCATCTTATTGAAATATCTTTGATGTATAGAAAAAAAAGTTCACAATTCTAATGAGCATTAACATAGCTTAACAGAAAGAGCATGCATGCACAGCGTCACTGAGTAGAAACATCCATACTATAGAATATTATGAATCTAATTTTTAAAATGTGCCAGTTCTACATTTGTAGATACAGGTTTGGGAAGAAGTTCATGTTATACCATTCACATTACTTGGGAAGAGCACATGAATATGTGTTTGTGGCTATTTATAAATAAACACACACACACACGTGTATACTTTTTAGCAGTGTATAAGTAGGGCTAGACTACAGACTATTTTAGTTCCATACACTTTCTTTATTTTGATTTTGCGCAATATGCACTTGTTTTAATTTTAAAATGGATATAAATAAAAGGAAATAAATATAAAAGCATTAGTAAAGGGAACACTGCCAAATGTAAACTTGTAGCAATCAAATTTATCATGAATTTTATTTTGTTATTCATTTTAATATTGTCTTTCACATCTATTTTCCTTTGTTTTGGAGAAGATAATCACTTAAAAATGAAACCCTATTGATCAATAGTGCATAAAATGTTGAAGAGGGATTAGGTTAAGAAATTACAGTATCCACGTCAATTGATTATTTTATCTCAGTAGTATGTATAGAAAGTGGATAAATCTAAAATTTCCAAATCGTGATAGTGAATGTTTCCAAAATAAATAAATAAATAATACTGTGAAAAACTTAAGTTCACCCCTGTGAATATTAAGATCATAACTTTATGGAATCTCATTTTAAAAGATGACTGAAGAAGATGAATTAATTATTATAAATAGTAAATATATAGAGACTAAAAATATACTTTTAAGTAGGTCATGATTTTGCCATATGATTATTATATCATCAAAATGTTCACTATTTCTCTAACCCATTTCTCATACAGCCATAAAAATCCTAAGAAAAAATAGTTATTCTATGTAACACAGGCATTTATATCAGATGTAAGCAGTAAGATAATGCAATCTCTTTCAGATATGTAATAATTTAGGTCATTGTCAGTGCTTTCCTAGCCATAGCCCTCCAGATTGTGAATTCCAGATTGGTTCACCAGGGGGCAGTATTGATGATGGAAACATTCAGAAATCTGGTGAGTAAAAATTAAAATTTTAAAGCAAAATAATAATAATAATAATAACAGTCTGAATGAATATTAGTTGAAAGGCAATGCCCTTAATTATAAGAAGATAATGAAAGAAAAGGTAAACAAGTTGCTTCATAATATTGGGTATTTGTAAAGAAAATTAATAAAGCATAATTATCAATGATATTTAATACATAGAGAATATGGTTGTTGATGATATAAGATTTTTCAAAAAAGAATCAGAGAATGGACAGAACAAGAAAATAATAAATTTACTTTTATACTGAAAAATGATGGATTATCTGTGGCATAATTCATGAGATGTCACTGCACCGGATAATAGAGCTTCTAGCACATTTGGGACTTTAAGCATTGGTAATCTAGAGCTTGTAATTAGCTTAGGTAGTCAAAATAACTCATGGAATGGTAAAATGTATGTGCAGTGCAATGAGACAGAACATCAGGAAGCAACAATATTTTAGAAACATAATCTCTAAAATGATCGATAATCCTTGAAAGAGATAAAAAGGAGTAGTGAAAAAGATGTCTGTTTCTGTCCACAATAGAGTAATAATAGAAAATTATGTGAAATAATTGTCAGCAAGAGTATTGGACTGGAGACTCTTGAGAAAAGGGAAATACATGAGACCAGTGGCCTATTTGTGAGACAACATCAACCATTCAGATGAAAAGAATAGAATGTATTGAAAAAATATTCTGAAAATAATGGTCCACAATTTTTCCAAACATTATTCTATCAACCAAAAGCACACAAACCAGTAAGTTTTTTGTCCATGAAAACAAGATTGTGAGTCTATGGTTTCTTTCTCTTGAGCTGATCCTATCTCCCCTGACCCAATTATTTCAGCATGCAAGATCAACCAGGAAGAAGCAGTATGAAAAACAACATCAGTTTTACTGCCACATTATATTCATAGGATGTTATGAGGAGAACACAGAGGACCAACTGCCCTGTGAGAGTGAGATAGCAAGCCTGTTTAGAGCAAAGGGAAGACCAGGAAATAACTAGGAACTTAAAAGGAAGTGTCTTCGGAATATTAGACATTTAAAGTCTCTTTTGCATGGGTAGGAATTTATAAGGCCACATTCAAGACTAGGGAAAACTCATGCTAGAAAATACTAAGAAGACCATAAGGTTTCATTGATGCACAGTGAAAGTCTGGCTCACTGCAAAATGAATGGCCCAGTACAGACAACTCTGGAATGACTGGAAGACATGATTAGTGTAGTTTGCTTCTCAAATTCTCTTCCTTGCGTATGTGGCTATTATTATTGTTTTATAGGCATGTTCCAATATGGCTGGCTCAAACAACTATCTTAAATGTACTCAACACCCAAAAGAAAACATGAACAGATACTTAGAGCTAATCAAGGAGAAAGTGTATGAAGAAAACAAGAATATCAATATAGAAAGGAATTATAAAATAGAATGAGACAAAATTTGGAACTGAAAAGTCACTAATTAAAATAAAAAGTTCACTGCAGAAATTCAAATAGCAGATTTGAATATATGGGAAAAGAAACAGTGAACTTCCTCCTATCTTCAGGTGGTGTAAATGATTCAAGCATTATCATTAATTACCTAAGTGAAAAAAATAATAATTACCTAAGGGAAAATGAGCACTGAATTTGCAGGTACTGATGGAAAAGCAGCTGAAGGGTTTTTGCAAACAGTAAATAAGCTGATTGTGGAGGATGGTTACTTGCCAGAGCAAATCTTCCTCATTAATGAAATATCCCTGTTCTGGAAATGGGTATCTGGAAGGGCTTTCATCATAAGGAGGTTAACCCAATGACAGGTTTCAAGCACTCACTGCCAGTGTGCTATAGAGCAGTAAAAAAGTCGTGGGTGACCCCAAATCCTCTTCCATGATGCCTTCCTGAATGCCATAACAAAAAAGTAGGAGTATTATTTGAAGAATGACATGCTTTTCAAGATTTTGCTTATTGTTGATAGTGCTCCTACAAATCCTCCTCTTACTAGTGATCTTTATGCCAGTATCTAAGTAGTATTTCTCCCTCCAAAGCCCACTTCTTTGATCCAACCAGTCAATCAAGGAATTATAGCAACCTTTAAGACCTACAGACTGAGGAGGCCCTTTTTCTAGAGTACCGCTACAGCTGAGAGATACACTGAGAAAACACTGACATTCACGGTGCATTATCCGCCATAAGCAAATCTGTGATGAAAAAGAGAAATCAAATAAGCCACCATGGACACATTTCCAAAAAAAGTGACACCCCCTCAAGAAGACCCTCAGGCAGGTCCTTGAGGAGATGCTCCAGTTCTGAAAGGATGAGGATACCCTATAAGTGAGTCACTATATTTGCTGGGGCTTGAGATGATGTCACCAGGGAGTGTATGAATGGCATCTGGAAGAAGACACTTCAGAAGTTCATTGTGACTTTAAAGGATTTGTCAAAGATGAGAAGTTTGCAAACTTCAGTAAGGATGTGGTTGGAATGGTTGGGGCTGACACTGAGCCACTCCTGGAAGTGGCTCCTGAGAAGCTGACTAATGAGAAAGTGTGGTAGTGGGAACCAGAATGCATACCTGAGAAAGAGACAAAAGAAAAAGAAACCATGAATTCGGGAGGCTGAGACCAGAGGATCCGGGTTCGCGGCCAGCCTCAGCTACCTAGTGAGGCACTTCGCAACTTAGTGAGACTCGGTTTCAAAATAAAGAATAAAAAAATAGGGCTGGGGGTATAGCTTGGAGGTAGAATGCCCCTGAGTTCAATCCCCAGTACCACAAAAAAAAAAAAAAAAAAAAAAAAAAAAAAAAAAAAAAAAAAAAAAAAAAAAAAAAAAAAAAAAAGAAAAAGAAACCATGAGAAAAGAAAAGAACAACTCCCAAGGAAATTCACAGTGAATGGTTTAACAGAAGCTTCTGTAGTAGCTCTCAACAAGTTTCTTAAAAAGTTTGAAAGCATGGACCCAACACCAAAAGAATGTTCATGGTGCTTTATCTGCTTACAAGCAAGTTCCTGATAATAATAATAATAATAATAATAATAATAATAATAATAATAATAATCCCCCACAGACATATTTCTGAAGAGAATGACCCTCCTCAAGAAGAGCCTCAGACAGGTCCTCCAGCAGCAATTCCAGGCGGGCTCATGACCATAGATGGCTGCTCTCTGAGTGTCCTGGTCCTGGAGGACCTCCCAGTGGGATAAGACATGGGAGTGGAACTGTGATCTTTATTATCTGGCCCTGTTTAGACCTAGACTAATGTTTACAATTTTGTTTGTAATAATATCAAAAAGTTTTAAAATTTTTTAAATTTAAAAATAAATACCTATAGAATAAGGGTATAAAGAAAAAAAATATTTTGTATAGCCAGGCAGTGTGTTTGTGTTTTAAGAAAAGTATTCCAAAGTGGTTGCACTAATCTGCGATCCCACCAACAGTATATTAGGGTTCTCACTTCTCCACACCCTCGCCAGCATTTGTTGGTGTTTGTGTTCTTGATAGTTGCCATTCTGACTGGGGTTAGGCAAAAATCTCAGGGTAGTTTTGATTTGCAGCTCTCTGATTGCTAATGATGTTGAACATTTCCTCATATACTTATTAGCCATTTGTATTTCTTCTGTGAAGTGTCTATTTAGATCCTTTGCCCATTTTTTTATTGGATATGGAGACAGTATGGAGGATCCTCAGACAAATGGGAATGAACCTACCATGCAATACCACTACTGGGTATCTACCCAAAAGAACGGAAACCAAACTATCAGATCAATGCATGTGTATCTATGTTTATAGCTGCACAATTCACAATTGTCAAACTATGGAACCAGCCAAGCTATCAATCAACAGATGAATAAATTACAAAACTATGGGATATGTACACAATGGAATTTTACTAAGCCATAAAGAAGAACAAAATCATGTTATTTGCAGGGAAATGGATAGAACTGGAAAACATTATGCTAAGTGAGATTAGTCAGTCACAAAAAGTAAAACATCATATGCTCTTCCTAATATGTAGAAGCTAGGGAGAAAGTGGGTCATAAGAGGGACTCTAGAAGAAGAAGGAGAAACCTTAGATGAGCAAAGAAAGTGACTTAACTGAAGGTGATGAGGAGGGGAGGGAAGCACCCTAATGCACATGATATACTTTCACAATCATATCAATCACTAAACTGAACTTGAGAAGGAGGGAGAGAGAAGGGAATGGGAAGGAAATTGGAGAAGGGTTAAATGAGAAATGTGTGCATGTATGTCTTTACCAGCTTGTACCTAACAAAGATATATGATTACAATGCACCAATAATAAAAAAAAATTTAAAAAAAGAAAAAAGTGTTATCATAAAAGAGTCAAAAAGATAATATCGTTAGAGATTTTAGAAAATAAGATGTTCCAACAAGCTAAGATTATTATGGAAGAAAGAAAAAAAATATAAATTTAGTGTAGCTGAAGTGTACAATGTTCATTAAGTCTCCAATAGTCCTAGACCTTCATTCACTCCCACTTCCTCCCTAACTCACCCAGAACAACTTTCTGTCCTGCAGCTGCATTCATTGCAAGTGTCCTATGCCAATGTATTTCCTTTTTTAATCTCTTAGTACTATGTTTTAACACACCTTTCCTATGTGTAGATATGTTTGGATTTCTTATTAGTGCATCATAAATTTTTACTGTATTTAGTATAGTAGTATTTTTGCAAACATGTACAGCCTGGGAGCAATAAGCTACATGAGGTAGCCTAGGTATGTAGTAGGCAGTGCCATATGGGTATGTGTAAATATGCTCCATGATGATTAAACAATGACAAAATCACCAAATTTTGCAATTCTAAGAACACATCACCAAGTGTTACATGACTCTGTGTGTGTGTGTGTGTGTGTGTGTGTGTGTGTGTGTGTGTGTGTGTGGTACTGCAGATAGAACCCAGGGGAATTCTACCTCCTAGTTATACCATTAGCCCTATTTTATTCTTTTTATTTTGAAACAGAGTCTCGCTAGGTTGTGGAGGGCTTCACTAAGTTGCTGAGGCTGGCCTTGAACCTGTGATCCTCCTGTCTCAGCCTCCCAAGTACTGGGATTACCAGCATGTGCCACCATGCCTGGCTATAATGACTACATTTTTATAATTGCTGTATCTTCCTAGTGAATGGGTCCTTGTATCATTTTATAAAGGCTTCTTTTTTCAGACAGTCTCATTGTCAAATCTCACCCAACTGTAGAGTTAAATGTTTGCATTTCATTGTATATGGAAAGTATAAAAAAGAGAAAATGCCAAAGATAAGCAACAACCAAGATTCTCTTCTACTATTAATACGAATATAATTGTTACAACCACTCAGAAATATCATTGGATAGTTGGGCTTGGTAGTGCGCGCTTATAATCCCAGTACTTGGGAGGCTGAGACCAGAGAATCTGGGTTCGTGGCCAGCCTCAGCTACTTAGTGAGGCCCTCCACAACTTAGTGAGATACTGTTTCAAAATAAAGAATAAAAATAGGACTGGAGGTGTAGCTCGGAGGTAGAGCGCCCCTGGGTTCAATCCTCAGTATTGCGAAAGAAAGAAAGAAAGAAAGGAAGGAAGGAAGGAAGGAAGGAAGGAAGGAAGGAAGGAAGGAAGGAAGGAAGGAAGGAAGGAAGGAAGGAAGGAAAGAAAGAAAGATCATTGGAAACATTTACTAAAGTTGAACATAGATATGTCCATTGAACAACTTCTGCCACTCCCCAGGTAATCATACATGAGCTATACACAGAGTGCAGGAATGCATGCCTGTAATCCTAGTACTTGCAAGGCTGTGTCAGGAATATCACAGGTCCAAGGCCAACCTCAGTAACTTAGCAAGACCCTGTTTCAAAATAAAAGATAAAAAGGTCTGGGAGTGAACTTTGGAAGTAGAATGCCCCTGAGATCAATTTCTAGTTCCACAAAAACAAAAACAGAACAACAACAACAAAAAAGACATGCCAATCAAAAGATATGCAGTAGAATAGTCATGGCAGCACTTTTCATAGTACTCCAAATTGCAAAGTACCTACTACATGTCCCCTGGAATAAAATTCATTAATGGCAGTTATTTCTATGAAAAAATATAGTATCCATCAATAAGAATGAACATTTTGCAACTGTAAACAACAATATGGGTAAATCCCATATGTCAGCAACATTGAACAAAAAATGTCAGACATAAAAAAATGTGCATACAGTATAGTTCCATTGTTACAAAATTTAAAATCTGTCAAAAACTGATCCATGCTCCTAGAGGCCAAAGTCCTGATTTTTCCTTGAAAACAATAAAAGTAAACTTTGGAGATTCTAAATTTCTGGTAATGTTGTATTTCCTGGATTTCATGCTGAGTGCATGCCCATGTTTAATTTGGAGAATGTTTTGAGCTGTACAATTATATGCACACAATTTTGTTAATATGTTATAAACTTCACTAAAAATTCACTAAATATATAATAACCAGAAAAAAAAATATATATGTATATATACATATTTATACATATATATATATATTTTTTTTAACCTTTAGAGAAGAGCAATGATTAGGAAATATCCCCAAGTGCTTTGCAGGTTCTAGCAGGTTCTGTTTGGGGACCTGACAGTGAGTGTATGCATTTTCATCTTGTTAATTCATTGCTAATTTTACTAATATACTTATAAATTGTGCACTTTTCTGAATTTTGCACTATCTTG
Source organism: Graphiurus murinus (assembly GCA_004027655.1). Classification (NCBI taxonomy): domain Eukaryota; kingdom Metazoa; phylum Chordata; class Mammalia; order Rodentia; family Gliridae; genus Graphiurus; species Graphiurus murinus. The sequence goes on along the minus strand of PVLC010007556.1, from coordinate 37,720 downwards.
TCTTTTAAAAAAATTAAAAAATAACAAAAAGTCATAACATTCTTATAGAATGCCATTGCAAGTGTAAACACACACACACACACACACGTGCACACTCATATCTAGATACATAGGTATAAGTATAAATACGGGTTTTCTGTATATACATAAAACACTAATATCAGATGGATAGACATGAGTCATTTAAAAATTGTTTCCTAGCCAGGCAGGGTGGTGCATGTTTGTAATCCCAGTACTTGGGAGGCTGAGACTGCAGGATCCGGGTTCGCATTCCTGGCCAGCCTCAGCTACTTAGTCAGGCTCTCCGCAACTTAGTGAGACCCTGTTTCAAAATAAAGAATAAAAAATAGGACTGAGAGTGTAACTAGGAGGTAGAATGTTCCTGGCTTCAATCCCCAGTACCACACACACACAAAAAAAATGTTTCCTGCACGGAGCAAGGAAAAGGTGAATATTTTTTAGGATAATTTTTAATTTTACTTAAGCCTTATTAATATGTTAACTTCTCAATTATTTTATTTAAATTAAAATTATGTTTAACTGATACATAGAACAGAAATTGTACACAGTAATGGTGTTCCATGTAATGTTTCAATACCTGTCTCCTCATTTATCAATTATTTTGTGATGAAAACATTCAAAATCATTTCTCTTGCTTCCTGAAATATCCAGGACATTCTGCATAGGCACCCTACTGCTCAATAGCACACCGTGACTTCTTATTCCTGTCTGAACGGAGCTTTAGTACCCTGAGATAGGGAGAGGTTGGTCAATGAGAACTTTTAAATTATTGGTGTTACAAATAAACCAAATACAGTAAATAGCCCATAATATTTAATCGGATATGCATAAAAGATAAATAGGTAATCTATGAAAACTGTACTATTGTGATTTGGGGGTTATGAGGTCAAATATCCTTTTTCCCTCTTGTAATAGTTGGCATTGTGTTAGTTGAATCATATATCTATACATAGAGAGTGTGGCATGATTAAAGTAAGAAAATGAATATTTAAATTTCCAATGAATCTGTACTTACTTTCTCATGTTTCATTTCTAGATGTACTTTTTATTAAAAAAGACTACAATGTGCATCGGGACAACTGGCTTATTCTGAGTTTCTACATTTTTCTTCCATTTTTCATAATTGTTATCATTGTGATTGTTAAGAGAAATGAAATGAGAAAATCATGCAACAAAGAAAACACAGAATATGCGGGGTAAATATGACTCACATAATAAATTTGTTAAATTAAGATGTATTGATTATCAGTGTCATAGATTCATACTTATACAACCAACTTCTATTACTTTAAAAATCCTAAGAATGTAATTTTTTTATCTAATATAAATGTCATTCTTCTAATTTTGTTTTCCAATAGTTTGCTGTTAGTATACTCTCTGACTCCCCTAGAGCCTGCTGAGTCTCCACACTGGAGTGGAGACTCAGGAAGTCAGAGAAGAATCTCTCTGGTACATCATTTTACATTTCCTTCTAGTTGAATCTAAACTGTGTATTGGATTGGATTTCCTTTAAAGAAAGCTTTTTCCAGTTTTGGAGTTGGAGTTGTATTAAAACTTTTGTTAGGCACTCCAGTGGCTGTGTGGTGTCAAGGGAAGGGGAGGCTGTAGAGCGTCTGGCACTCACTGAGACCACATCTCAGAGACCTGGCAGAGGGAGGTAATTGCAGCTCCAACCTGCTGAATGGAGAGTCAGAGGACTGTTGCTGAGAATTTGCTAGATCTGGTATAACTGAAAACGGCAGAGAGGCTTCAAGCTCACCGGAGGGAACTGGAAGTGGGGTCCAGCCAAACGGACAACAGGAGAGCTTGGCATTTGGAGTTTAGAAGTCTGGGATGGCGAGGCACAGGACAACTGGAGACAGACAACTTTAGAACAATAAGCAAAAATACAAAAGAATTGCATGACTCTCAAGGCTGCAGAGACTACAAGTCTGGAAGAGCAGCTGCAAGGCTGGGGAGAAGTGATACTGATGGCGAATAAAGTCCTGAGCCGGGAGAGAGCCTGGTTTCCACCTGCCATCATGGATGTGGTGTCTTTGATGTTTCTGATTATCTAGGTCCATTTGTTCTGTCTGGCATTTCCTGTTTTGTTGGTTTTGTGCTTGGCTGATTACCTTGTCCTCATTCTAGCACCTAGAATCTTGGGCTCCAATAAATGGATCACTGAACAACAGCAAAGATTCCATGAAATTTGCAGTGACCTAGTAAAAATTCAATGCAGAGCTGTTGGGTTAGTGGAAATGCCTCTTTACGCTGAAGGAAGAAAAGCCTAAAATATACTTCATCATCATGATCATTACTTTTGCCAAGGTTTCTTGGGTAGAACAGCAAGTGCACAACCTGTTTCTCACCTGATAGTGACTTTCTCACTGATGCTTCCTGGACTGAACGAACATGGCATCATTTCAAAGTACCTTGGGATGGCCAAAAGAGAGATAAACAAACTTCTCAAACAAAAGGAAAAATTAAATAAAAAACTCAAGTAATGGTCTGGTTGCTCAGTGTGGTCTTGACTGTGCAGTTTGATACTAAGATGTTAAATAGCAGCTCTTTGCGCCCTCACTGGCCCCTAGTTAACAGAAATTCACACTTGCCAAGAAAAGCTTTTGCATGGCCCTCCTGGTGTCACCTACAGCCCATGCACACTCATCAATTGGCCTTCAGTGGACAACTCAGTACCGTGTGACTTGTTCTGGTTTTTCTCACCCAGGGTTTATTGAATTTTTGCTTTAACAACTTCCTTTGCAATAATACAGTGGTGAATATTCCTCTTGAGTACCGCAACAGTGACTTTGGATGACTGTTCAAGTTGATCTTTGTCTAGCCAGATTCAAGGTAGTGATCTGTGGCTACAGAAAGCTGGTTCTACTGTCTGCCTCCACAGTCTGCTTACAAAACAGTCTGGCTTCATGGATATAGAGACCAAGTTTGCCACTTCTGATGAAGAGACCAAGTACCATTGATTCTTCATTCTGTTTCTTTACTGTGGGAGAAGAATCCCCATGGAATAAAATGAAACTAATGTCATGCCCTCATATGTGTAGGTTTCTCCCTTGTGCAAAACTTAACAATTTCTTGGAGACTGATCCTTTGTCCCACACAGGGTATCTGAGAGGCATAGAACTTTTGTTCCCCTGTGCTACTTCAAGCTAGTAAACTTGTAAAGGTTTTTTTTTTTTGTTTTTGTTTTTGTTTTTTAACAACAGACTTCTAAAAGACTGTACTTAGGATTTGTAGCATGTTTTTCATTGCAGAATTTCAGTTGACTTCAAGTACTCGTAGGTTAGGGTGTGAGTCAGTGCCCTTTACTCCAAAACCAGCTGGTAAAGAACAAGTCTTTCTGTGTTCAGTCAAGATACATTGCAGTAGGAAATAAATTAATCTTTTACTAATTTTCACAGCCTGCAAAAGCCTTCAAAGGTGAGCTCAAAATTCTCATTCTCTGGTAATACTGGCTGCATTTTGGTTGCCATCTGTTTGACCTTGGAGATGACTACACTGACATCTGACTTTCTTCCATGGTATCTCACAGAACAATGCAAGTGCTGTTGGTGAGAACAGGCTGGGGTAGTAGTTTCCTCTATTCTACGTCAATTTTGTAACTCCTTGGAAAGTGTCTTATAATTGTTCTTTCCCTCTCAGGAGCTAAGAATTTAGAATATTTCAAATATGTTGGGATAAACCTTTGAGGGCCAAAAATGTGACATCCTTGGGAACAATCCTTAAACTGATTAGCTATAATATAGTTCTGTGAGTTTATTGCACTAATGTTGTAAAACCTGTACCTTGTGATTCCTAAATAAGTGTTGTTTTCTCCTCTTCCATATTGCTGGAAACAATGAAGACCAATGTAGCATATGTTTGTTTGTTTCTTGAAAGTTTCCTATGATAACTACCTTAATTTTACATGTTTACATGTTTTTTTCTCTTTATAAATAAACCTGAGCTGGACATGGTGGCGCACGCTTGTAATCCCAGCATTTAGGAGGCTGAGACCAGAGGATCCGGGTTCAAGGCCAGCCTCAGCTACTTAGTTAGGCCCTCTGCAACTTAGGTAGACCCTGTTTCAAAATAAAGAATAAAAAATAGGGCTGGTGCTGTAGCTCAGAGGTAGAATGCCCCCAGGTTCCATCCCCAGTACTTCAAAAAATAATAATAATAATAAATAAGTAAATAAGTAAATAAATAAATAAATAAATAAATAAACCTGTCTTTCTTTCTGGATTTTTTAATGTGAATATATGGTCTACTGATTAACTACTCTGGTGGTAGTTTTAATCCTACATTATTTCTTATACTTTGTTTTGCATAAAAGGAGAATAAATAATAATAATAATAATAATAATAATAATAATAATAAAAAGCTGGTACTTCTCATAAAAACCAAAAACTTGTATTAATAAGTTATTTTTATTTCACAATTCTTCTGTATCACAAATGTTATGGAAAATATTTCATTTCAGAATTTATTTTAAATTATATAATGTTTCTTATAGTTTTATACATGCTATTCTTACATTTATGCTTCGTTTCTTCTTATGACCAAATATTTAACTCATTGAAAGCAAGAAGCCCTAAGTCCCAAATTTCAATATCACTGTCTTGGTCTGCTTTCTGTTGTTATAATTAAGTACTGCAGACTATACATTTTATAAAGAGTGAAGGTTTATTCAGCTCACTATTCGGAAGCCTGGATGGTCCAAGGTTGAAAGACTGCATCTGACGAGGTCCTTGCTAGGGACATAAGCTCTCAGCAGAGTCCTGAGGTGGCAAAGGGCATTGCATGGCAAGAGGATGAGGGTGAATCAAAAAGATAGTGCAAATCTGGCTTTTATAACACACCTACTTTCAAGATAACCCATGAGTTCACGAATCCATGAACTATGTGATTCCTAAATAAGTGTTGTTTTCTCCCCTTTCATATCTCTTCATAGAGGTTAAATTTCAACTTGAGTCAGGTTTTTTGTTGTTGTTGACATTGTTGTTATTTTCTTTTGTACTGGGGATTCAACCCATGGCATTCTACCTGCAAGCTACACCCCAGACTTTTTAATATTTTTTATTTTGGAAAAGGATCTCACTAAGTTGCTGAGGGTCTCACTAAGTTGCTGAGTCTGGCCTTGAACATTCAGTCCTCCTATCTCAGCCTCACAAATATTGGAATTACTGGAGTGCACCACCATACCCTTTGGTGCATCACCAAACATGAGTTTTGGTGAGGACATTCAAACCATAACATTCACAAATTGTGGTTTCAATTTTGAAGTTTTGTTTTGAAAGCTATTATTATGGGTTCATTTTGTGAAGATACTTTCCATTGTATAGACATAATGTGTATATTGCTCATGGATTGTATTCGCTGAAAGAGGAAGTAGCTTAATTGAGCTACCATGAATCTTTAAGGAGAAAAGAAAATATTTAAAAAAATGGCAGAATCCAAAGAAATGCCTAACATGTGATACTGTTGAAGGTATCTGGATGATTTATGTGTTCACTTACAATGAATTCCCCTTTATAAACTCTTCCAGCAGGCCTGGGGGTTTTCATTTTCATTTATTCTATGAGTAACATACTGGAGCTATTGAAAATTTTTTTTAACTATCTGGAAAAAAACAGTATTCCATCTTATAGCAATGTTTTTATTCATTGTCTCCTCACTTAGTTTTTAAAAGGCTTTGATTTTCAGTAGGCTTTGGATTTACTTAGTATAGAGCAATCTGTCTAGAGGGAAACAAAGATGCTAGGGACAGCTTTAGTAATCCCTTTGGCTTCAGACACTCCTTTCAAAGAGACATGACTACTTAAAATATGGTGGGAAGTCAATTCTAACCCAACCCTAAGGCCAAGAATCAGGATGAATAGAGACTCACTTTAATGTGTGTGAAGATGTAGGCGAGAAGAGAGGTAGTAAATTATTCCCAAGAATAACATATCAGTAAAAAAACAAAGAAACAAATTTCATTTAATTTTTAAATGGCTAAAGTAAAAAATATACATGCTAACAGCAACCAAAGGAAAGCTAGAGTTATACTTAACATAGAAAGCTATGCCATTATTAGACAAAATCAATTTCTGAGTAATTATTTTGCATAAAGAGAATAACTTAAATGCCGGTCAGAATACAGAATCAAGTCATCATGGAAACATATCATCTTTTCTGCTCTAATAGCTTTAGCTTCATGTACTTGAACTTCTGTTTTATTTGGCTTATAAGAGTAAAAGCTACAAATATTAGCATTTTCAGACTGGTATGTAGCTCAGTGGTAAAGCACTTGCCTTGCAAGTGCAAAGCCCTGGGTTTGAGCCCTAGTACCAAAAACAAAAAACAAATATATTAGCAGTTTCAAAAACATTCTCTCAATAATTAATAGAATAAGTAGACTGAAAAATAGAGTAAGAACATAAAAAATGAAAACCTGTATTGGCAGCAGGACCTGTTGGAACACTCCACAATACAACAGCAGGAATCACATCTTTTTAAGTGCACCTGAAAAACTTGACAAACTAGACCAATATAACTTTGGAAAACAGTATGGAGGATCCTCAGATGAAGGGAATGAACCTACCATATGATCCAGCAATACTACTTCTGGATATCTACCCAGAAGAATGGAAACCAAACTATCAGATCAATGCATGTGTATCTATGCTTATAGCTGCACAATTCACAATTGCCAAACTATGGAAACAGCCAAGATTCCATCAATAGATGAATGGATTACAAAACTATGGGATATGTACACAATGGAATTTTACTCAGCCATAAAGAATGACAAAACCGTGTCATTTGCAAGGATATGGATGGAACTAGAAAACATTATGTTAAGTGAGATTAGTCAGTCATAAAAAGTAAAAAATCGTATACTTTCCCTAATATGTGGAAGCTAGGGAGAAAATGGGACCTAAGAGGGACTCCAGATGAAGAAGGAGAAACCTTAGGTGAGCAAAGAAATTGACCTAATGGAAGGTGATGGGAGAAGGGGGAGACACCCTAATGCACATGATGTACTTTCACAAACATATCAAAGTCAGTCACTAAACGGAACTTGAGAAGGAGGGAGGGCATGGGAGTGGGGCGGGAATTGGGAAGGGTTAAATGAGAAATGTGTGCATGTATGCCTGTATCAGCTTGTACCTAACAAAGATGTATGATTACAATGCACCAATTTAAAATATAAAATAAAATAAAAATGTATCAATGAATTTAAACAGATCCTAGCAAAGCTCTCTAAAAAGAAATAAATGAACTGGATAACCCCCTGTCTATTAAATTGTTATTCAAAAGTTATAAATATATCTCTAGGTCCAGAAAACTTCATTGATAAGTTCTAATAAATACTAAAGAAATAAATCATAACAGTCCTGCATACACTCTACAATACCTTTGCAAGGAACAACTCATATGCAGCCAGTATTAACCTGTTATAAAACCAGAAAAATGCAACTAGGCACAATGGTTCACACCTGTAATTCCAGTATTTGGGGGGCTGATATAGGAGGCCAGCCTCAGTAACTTAGCAAGGCCCTCAGCAACTTAGTGAGACCCTGCTTCAGAATAAAAAATAAAATAGTGCTGGGGGTGTATCTCACAGGTAGAATGCCTTTGGATCCAATCCCCATTTCCACAAATACACACTTTTGAAAATGAGCTGTAATAACTGGTCTGACCAGAGGTCTCCATTCTTAAGTCATATGAACAGCTTTGGTTTTGCATTTTTTCTATTTCCTTTACAGGGAAGTAATTTTGAGCTTCTGGAATAAGTCTGTTAGAAGGCTTATTGAAATAATGCATGAATTGCCTTTGCTTCCCTTACTAACTTTAGAAAGGCTGGGGCTTGTTATGGTTAGACAAATGTTTTCCATTGGATAGCTTTTAAGAACTCTAATACATATGAGATGTTTTTAATCTTTTGACAAGAAGAGGTTCAAAATATGCTATTTCCACATCTCAAAACCATGAGCACACCAACAGCATACCTGCCATCAGTGAAGATGTTGGCTCCTTTTCTCAATGATAGCATGCAAGCTTGAGTGAAGGCATGAAGCTTGACTTGCTGTGTGGATTTAAGTGGGAGAGACTTTGCTCATATAGTTTCAGATAAATACACAATGGTATATCCTGTGTGATGCGATGGGTAAACTCAGTATTTTTGTGTTCTCTAACAGAATTTCTTATAATACTATATGCCAGGAGTTAAGAATCAGTCTGTCACAGGCAGGAAGTCAAGGGGGATTTCTCTAAAGGGAGAAGTGGCAGAGTAAGAGACTAAGGTTATTAGTATGACTCTAGAAGAAAAAAAAGCAAGAATATCTCATAAAATGTTAATCTACAGGCAAGTGTTGAGTGGGACAGGAGTATACTGGAGCCTCTGCTGACTGAGGCACACAGACTGGAAGAGGATATGCCATACGTATTTCTTCTATAGTTTGTATTAATTTGAAGGTTGCAGCAATTGCTCTTGTGCAAGGTGGAAAACCACAGGAATGACATGTAGGAATGATCATGTTACTAATTTCCCTAAATTCTCAAACATATTGACCTAGACTTCTGTTCCGGGAGTATGGTTGTATTGCATGTCGAGGACAACGTATAATTAGTCCTTGATTAAGGAGTTCTTTCATAAGGGGCTAGACTCTCTGTATGGCTTTGAGACTTAAAGGGGCACTGGTGCTGGACATCATGGCACATCTATGTAATCCCAGTACTTGGGAGGCTGAGACAGGAGTATCACAGATTCAAGACTGGCCTCAGCAATTTAGCAAGACCTTCAGCAACTTGTTGAGATCCTGTTTCAAAATAAAAAGGGCTGGAACGTGTAGCTTGGAGGTCAAATGCCCTTGGGTATAATTCTCAGTAGCAAAGAAAAAATAAAATGAATGTGTACTGGTGAGCTTGGAGAACAATTTTTATTTGGACATATGTCAGGAAAACAGGGTGAATGCAATTGATATCAATTGGGCTTTGTGATCACAGAGAAGCAGGAAGGGTGCCAAGAACTGGGTGAGTGGCTCCTAATGTTTTGAGAAGAGGAAAAACCAGCCAGACAACCTCTGAATTGAGTCATTAGGTTTCTTGAGATGCTCAATATCTAAAATTATTTCCCAGTTTGGAAGAAATATTCATGCAAATAGACTAAGTTAGGGGTATCAGAAGATCCCCAAGTTGGATAACACAAGTTTAAATCATCCTGGTTACATGAATCCATTTTCACTGGTACCTACAAGCTAAAGGCCCAAACATGTTGGACATATAATGGACACAGCTTCCAAGAGTGGTTGCCCATTCTATCATTTTTGGAAAGACAGCTAGCTGCCCATCATGACTTTAGAAAAGCTGTTTTCATTAACCAAAATTAGGAAAAAAGTGTTTAAGAGTCTAAAATGTGCTAGTTTTGAGGGATACTTTCCCAAAGTGTTATCCACTGGGTTGGTGGTAACTCTTTTATATGTCTGGATGAGCTTATGCACACTGAACTGCTCATGAGTGACCTAAGAATGTTCCTTATGACCTAACAATGAGGTATGTTTACTGGAAGAATGCTATGGACAGTCAACACAGCATGGACTGCAAGTTCTGAAACTTCCATGAGGTTCCTAGTCACCTAGAAATACACCTACAAGGGTTGAGAGGAGCAGGTGCGCTTTTTGGCATTATGTGGATTAAAGAACAAAATCCAATGATATGCTGCTTGCAAGAAAGTTCCCTTACAAACAAAGATATCCTTAGGCTAGAGGTGAAAATATGGAAAAAGACATTCCATGCAAGTGAAGACCAAAAACAAGCAGGGGTAGCAACACTCATATCCAACAAAGCAAACTTTAAGCCAAAACTTATAAGAAAATACACAGCAAGTCACTTTTTGCTAATAAAAGTAACAATCCAACAAGAAGATATAGTGATAATAAATATTTATGCCCTAAATGTGGGTGCACCCATTTTTATATAATAAATTCTTTAGGACATTAGGTCTCAGACCCAAATATAATAACATTGGGAGATGCCAAGACACTGGTCACACCACTAGAAGATCTTCTGGGTGAAAGATGAGTAAAAACTCTTCAGATATAAAGAACATTATAAATCAAATGGACCAAATAGACATATACAGAATATGCAAACCAACAACAGCTGAATACACATTCTTCTCAGCCACTAATGGAATCTTTTCCAAAATAGACCATATTCTGGATGACAAATCAAGCACCAGCAAATTAAAAAAAAAAGTAACATAATCCCATGCATCTTTTCAAATCATAAGTGGAATGAAAGTAGAAATCAACATCAGGAAGACTAAAAGAAATTACATAAATACATGGAGATTGAGTGACACATTTTGAATAAGGACTAAACTATAGAAAAAATAAGGAGATAAATTAAACAAGCATAAAATTAAACAAAAATAGAGACAAAACATGCCATAATTTATGGGACACTTTGAAGGTGGTTTTAAGAGGAAAATTTACAGCACTGAGTGCCCACATAAGAAAAACAGAAAGTCACCACATAAACAACATAATGATATACTTCACAACTCTTGAAAAACAGGAACAGATTAATCTCAAAGCCAGTAGAAGGCAGAAAATCATTAAAGTCAGAGCAGAAATCAATTAAATAGAGGAAAAATACAAAAGATAAACAAAACAAAAAGCTGGCTCTTTGAAAAGGTAAACAAGATTGATAAATCTTAGCCAACTTAACTAAATGATTAAAAAATAAAAATAAAAAGGGAGATAGCGCCACAGATGGTGGGGGAAATCAGAGGATTATCAAGAAACTATTTTGAAAATTTATACTCTAAAAAACTGGAAAGCATAGAAAATTTCAACTCAAGATATAGGAAACCTAAACTGACCAATAGCAAATAAAGAGATAGAAACAGCTATAAAAAGGCTTCCATCAAAGAAAAGTTCAGATCCAGATAAATTCCCAGCCGACTTTTACAAAATTTTCATAGAAAAACTAAACTGAATAGCTCCCAAGTTATTTCATAAAATAGAAACAGATGGAAACCTTCCAAACTCCTTCTATGAGGCTAGTATCATCTTGATATCAAAACCAAATAATGATTCTTCAAGAAAAGAAAATTACAGACCAATATCTTTGGTGAAAATAGATACAAAAATTTTAAACAAAATACTAATGATATGCATATTTAAAAAAAAAACATATCAAGAAACTCATACAGCCAGGCATGGTGGCGCACACTTGTAATCCCAGCATTTGGGAGGCTGAGACCAGATGATACGGGTTCACAGTTAGCCTCAGCTACCTAGTGAGGCACTCTGAAACTTACTGAGACCGTGTCTCAAAATAAAGAATAAAAAATAGGGCTGGGGGTATAGCTCAGAGGTAGAATGTCCCTGAGTTCAATCCCCAGTACCACAAAAAAAAAAAAAAAAAAAAAAAAAAAAAAAAAAAAAAAGAAAGAAAGAAAGAAAGAAAGAAAGAAAGAAAGAAAGAAAGAAAGAAAGAAAGAAACTCATACACCATGACTGAGTTTCATTCAATTTTCATGTCTTGTTTCATTCCAGGGATGCAAGGCTGTTTCACCATATGCAAATCCATACATGTTATTCACTACATAAATAGAATTAAGGACAAAAATCACATAATCATCTCAATATATGCTGAAAAAGATTTTTTTTTTTTTTTTTTGCAGTACTGGGGATTGAACTCAGGGGCATTCTACCTCCGAGCTATACCCCCAGCCCTATTTTTTATTCTTTATTTTGAAACCGAGTCTCACCAAGTTGCGGAGTGCCTCACTAGGTAGCTGAGGCTGGCCGCGAACCCGGATCCTCCGTTCTCAGCCTCCCGAATGCTGGGATTACAAGCGTGCGCCACCACGCCCGGCTTGCTGAAAAAGAATTTGACAAAATCCAACATCCATTCATGTTAAAAACAATACAGGATATTAGAATATAAGGAACTTACTTCAATATCATAAAGGCAATATACAATAAACTGAAAGACAACATCATATTGAATGGGGAAAAAGAAAAACTCTTGAGAAATCCCATTTAAATCATGAACAAAACAAGAATGCCCACTCCTTTTAATATACTACTTGAAACTCTAGCCAGAGCAAGAAGGCAAGAGAAGAAAGAACCAAAAGTACCTTTATTTACAGATGACATGATCATATATTTAGAAGACCCAAAAAACTCAAACAAAATACTCGTAGAGCTGATCATCAATCTAGCCAGACCTTATTTCAAAAATAAAATAAAAAAACTGGAAGTGTATCTCAGAGGTAGAATTCCCTTGAGTTGAATCCTCAGTACCACACAAAAAATAAAATTATAAAACACTAAAGAAAGAAATTGAAGAAGATATTAGAAGATGGAAAAACTCTTATCTTCTATTGTTCAATTTGAGCAACTTAAATTGTCAAATTGCAATTTTTGGAATGACCACAAGATGTCACTGTGGACTCAGTGCCACAAATGGAGCCACGGAGGGCGTGCCTCCACCACAGGGCCCCTTTGCTTCCTGACACTGCAACTTAACATTCTGCCAAATGCAGTCTTCAGACATTTATCTGAGCTTCCTTATCTATTTTCTTTTCCCTTAGACAAAGTGAGAAAGACAAACAATATTTGATTGCAATATTTGATTGTCACCTGTAAATATTGCTTATAAGACATTTATGCACTAGTTTTTCATGGAAGAATATTGCAAAGCAAAAAGTAATTGCAAAATTGATAGTAAGTAACTATTTTAAATTTTTTTGAGGAACACCAGACCATGTGCACAGTGGTTTTACACATTTAGCTTTTTGCATTACAAAACAGTCCTTGTAAAATTGATATTAGGTAATTATTTTAAGTTTTTTTGAGGAACCACCACACCATGTGCAGAAGGGCTTTACACTTTCACATCCCTCCCAACAGGACACATAGTTTCAATTTGCCAAGCTTGTTTTCTGCATTCTTTTTTAATAGTAGCCATCATACTGGGGGTGCAGTAGTTTCTCATTGTGGTTTTGATTTTCATTTTCCTAATGATTATGTTAAGCATAGTTTCTTAAACTTATGGGCCACAGGGAATAGGGAGTTAAGGTTTCAGGGGTGTGAAATTTCAGTTTTGCAAGATGAAAAGAGCTCAGGAAAAGAACTATGATGGTGTTGCACAGCAATATGAATATGCTTAATACCACTGCACTGTAACTTTAAAATAAGGTTATTTGTAATTTATTTTATGGGTATTTATCACAACAAAATGTATTATTTGAAAGTAAACGTGGCCAGGTGTGGTGGCCCACACTTATAATCCCAGTACTTGGGAGGCTGAGATAGGAGGATAGCAGGTTCTCAGCCAGCCTCAACTATTTAGTAAGGTCTTCTGCAACTTAGTGAGATCTTCTTTCAAAATAAAAAATGAAAAGTAGGATTTGGGGTGTAGCTCGGAGGTAGAATACTCCTGAGTTCAATCCCCAGCACTGCCAAAAAAAAAAAAAAAGACAAATTAAGAAAAAGTTGAAATTAGCAAGCTACCAACCTCAATATTCACCATAAAAGGAAAGCATTTGTTAAAATGAAAGCAATGTTAACTCTGTTGTCTTTCCATGTGTGAACTTCATGTTAATGGAGAAATTTTTTATACTAATATTTGATTTGTTCTCCTAGACCATGAAATTTTCTAACATATAATTTTTTTCAAAATTGGATGGATAAATGTATTTATATTTTATAATTATTCCATAGGCATCATTTTTGTTTGTTTGATACTTAAATTGTAAATCAATATTAAAATAATAAAAAATATACACCTTATGTTTGGACTCAGTATTCTAAGAATCAAACTTACCTGTAATAGGATCAATTTTTATTTTTTAATGTTTGTGCATTTTAAACTGAAACTTAAAGTAGAATTTCAGCAGTTGATACTAAAAACAGACAACTACTAAACATATTGTCATTTTCTATTCTTTTTCTTCCTTACAGTAACTCATCCATTGTTCCAGAAAGTTATCACATGGAGTGTTAATGTTGCCAAGAAGTTCACCAGCAAATGGCTTAAAAGAGAAAAAAAAAGTATTTTATAACCTTGTCCCTTCTTCCCCAACACATTTAAATGTTATACTTTTAGAAAATAAAATCCACCTGTGCAGCAAGCAGGCGGCTGGTGTTCCTGCATTATAGTGCACCCACGGCCTCAAGTTCCACTGGCCAAGTATATGCAAAGCTGGGGCATGGGCACCCCCATCCTTTTTTTTTAAATGTGATTTTATTGGTGCATTATCATCTCACATCATAATGCACATCATGTTGATATTGACATACGTGCACACAGCACTTGGTGCCCTCCCACCTCCTTGTCTCCTCCCTTCCCATACAGAGGACTGAGTCTGACACTGGAATTTTCACATATGTACACACAGTCGATCTTAGTATTTCCAATAATGAGCCACAGTCTTACCCCTCCCCTTCCCTTACACCACTTCTCTGGCTCCACTGAGGTTTCTCCTCCATTATCTGGAGTCCCTCTGGTATCCCAGTTACTTCCTAGCTTGCGCATATTAAAGAAAACATATGTCCCTTTACTTTCTGTGACTGGCTAATCTCACTTAACATAATGTTCTCCAGGTCCTTCCATTTCCTTGCAAATGACATTCTTTTATTCTTCTTTATTGCTGAGTAGAATTTCATTGTGTGTATTTCCCATAGTTTCGTGATCCATTCATCTGTTGATGGACACCTGGGTTGGTTCCTTAATTTGGCTTTTGTGAATTGTGCTGCTATGAACATGGGTATGCATATATTACTGTAGTTCTCTGATTTCAACCTCTTTGGAAAGATACCCAGGGGTGGTATAGCTGGATCATATGGTGGATCCATTCCCAGTTTTCTAAGGAATCTCCACACTCATCTCCATAGCCATAGTGGCTGAACTAGTTTGCAACCCCACCAACAGTATAGAAGAGTTCTTAATTTCCCACATCCTCACCAACATATAGTGTTATTTGACTTCTTGATGATTGCCATTCTGATTTGGATTAGATGTAATCTCAACGTAGTTTTGATTTGCATCTCCCTAATTGCTAATTATGTTGAATATTTTTTCATGTATCTATTGACCATTTGTATGTCTTCTTTTGTGAAGTATCTATTCAATTCAGTTGCCCATTTTTGATTGGGTTATTTTGTTTTCTAATGTAAAGTCTTTTAAATTTTTTGTATATTTTAGATGTTAATCCTCTGTCAGAAGGATAGCTGGGAAAGATCTTCTCTCATTCAGTGGGCTTTCTTTTTAGACTCTTGATGGTTTCCTTTGATATGCAGAAACTTCTTAGTTTGATGTCATCCCACTTATTAATTCTTATTTTAAATTCCTGAGCTTTGGGGGTCTTACTGAGGAAATTTCTACCTGTGCCTATATGTTTGAGTGTTGAACCTATGCCCTCCTCTAGTAGCTTCACTGTCTCTGGTCTAACGTCCAGGTCTTTGATCTATCTGGAATTGATTCTTGTGCAGGGTGAGAGGTATGGATTTAGTTCCATTTTTCTACAAATGGATAACCAGCTTTCCCAACACCATTTGTTGAAAAAGCTGTCTTTTCTACAGGGTACGTGTTTGGCCCCTTTGTCAAAGATCAATTGGCTATAAGCGTGTGGATTTGTTTCTGTATCTTCTGTTCTGTTCCATTGCTCTATGTGCTTGCTTTTGTGCCAATGCCATGCTGTTCTAAGTACTATATCTCTATAGTATAATTTGAAGTCAGGAATTATAAGTCCTATATGTTTTTTATTGCTAAGAATTGCTTTGACAATTCTGGGTCTTTTGTTTCTCCATATGAAATTTATGACTGATTTTTCTAGGTCTATGAAGAATGACATTGGCATTTTGGTAGAGACTGCATTGATTCTGTAGATCACTTTTGGTAGAATGGCCATTTTGATGATATTTATTCTGCCTATCCAAGAGCAAGGGAGATCTTTCCATTTTCCAAGATCTTCTCAAATTTCTTTCTTTAGTGTTTTATAATTTTCATTATAGAGGTCTTTGATTTCTTTGGTTGGGTTTATTCCTAAGTATTTTATTGGTCTTAAGGTTATTGCAGATAGAATTGTTTTCTGTATTTCTTTCTCCATGTATTCATGGTTTGCATATAGAAAAGCTACTGAATTTTTTAGGTTTATTTTTATCTGGCTACTTTGCTGAATTTGTTAATCAGTTCTAGTAGTCTTTTGGTTGAGTTTTTTTGGTCTTCTAGATATAGGATCATGTCATCTGCAAATAAAGATAATTTTAATTATTTCTCTTCCTATTTGAATTTCTTTGATAATCCTTCTCTTGTGTTATTGCTCTGGCAAGAATCTTGAGGACTATATTGAAAAGGAGTGGTGATAGTGGGCATCCTTGTCTTGTTCCTGATTTTAAAGGGAATTCCTGTGTTTTTTTCCCCATTCAATATGATGTTGGCTTTGTGTTTGTTGTATATTGCCTTAATGATGTTGAGATATATTCCTTCTACTATTCTGATTTTCTGCATTTGTCAAATGCTTTTTCAGCATCTACTGATATTATTGTGTAATTTTTCTTAGTTCTATTTATGTGGTGAATAGCGTGTATTGATTTGCGTATGTTGAACCACTCTTGGTTTCTGGGATGAAACCAATTTGGTCATGGTGTACAATTTTCATGATGTGGTTTTGAAGGCTCATGGCCCTCACCTCCCTTTGACTCAGCTCTGCCTCCACCGTTCTAGCAAGAGCCCAGGGAACAGTGGCTGCACCCTACAGTTCAACTCCAAAAATATCTATGACCCTGTTGATCTGGTCTGCAATGCCTTCTCTCTGCTCACCGCTCTCAGGCCTGGGGACAGACATCTTGCTGCCTTGTGAGTGAAGAGACCTGCTGGAAAGGGGGCCTTCTTTTACAGTACCTCTAGATGAGAAGAAATTTGCTCTCTGCTCCAGAAACTCACTTTGGAAGTCTTGCTGGGCTTGGGGATTAGAGGGAGCAGTGCACACCACATAGGGTTGGACACCTTCAGCCCATTTCTCCTGCTCAAGCCTGAGGTCAGCAATGCTCTGGCTCCCACACAGCCCCTTCCTGGAATCAAAGTGTGGTTTAATGGTTGATATGTGTGGGTTCTGGGGCCAGGAGTTTAAAGAGTGATGAGAGATTAGAAGAAAAGAGAGTTGTCAGACGTGGTGGTGAACACCTGTAATCCCAGTCCTGGGGAGACTGAAATAGGAGGACCACAGGTTGGAGGCCAGCCTCAGCAACTTAGTGAGACCCTATTTCAAAATAAAATATAAAATAGGACTGGGAATGTAGCTCAGAATGACCTGAGTACAGTCAGAAGAAAGAGAAGGAGGAGAAAAGAAGGAGGAGGAGGAGGGGAGAGGAGGAGGAGGAGGGGAGGAAAAGGAGGAGGAGGGGAAGAAGAGGAGGAGGAGGGGAGGAAGAGGAGGAAGAGGGGGAGGAGGCAGAGGGGAGGAAGAGGAGGAGGAGGAAAAGGAGGAGGAGAAGAGGAAAAGGGGGAAAGAAAGAAAAGAAGAGAAGAGAAAAGAAAAGAAAAGGAAAGAAAAAAATGAGGATGTAGCTATACCCCAGGGGTGGCATACATATGTTTTGCTGACTACAGATTTATTTTTTTTTTCTTTTTGGTGGCAGTACTGAAGATTGAACCCAGGAGCATGCTACCTATGAACTACACCCCCAACCCTATTTTGTAATTTATTTTTATTTTGAAACACGTTCTCATTAAGTTACTGAGGACCTCCTGAAGTTGCTGAGGCTGGTCTTGAACCTGTCACCATAGATTTTGGACCATCACTTCTACAAATTATAGTACCACTAAAGATAGGGAAAAATCCCCAGAGATGGCAATGTTTCAAAACCTATGAGTTTGTAAAGTTGCATATATGTTCATTTTTACTTTGTAAAGAGCCATTTATCTGACAGAGCAAATGCTTTAATTTTAATTGCTTTCGATTATTCTCCAAATAATATATGAACACTATGGAAATAGTCTTTAACTTTTTAAAAGAGTGTCAAAAAGACAAGAAAAGACCAAAGTCCCTATTACACAAATAGGCTATGCAGACTACTGGACCTTTCGTCTATATGAAATATGCTCATTTAAGTGTTTCTTCTTATATAAGTGATATAATAACTAATAAAGTAAGTTCTTGTAGTAGTTATGTTCTATGAAGTATTGTAACACTGAAATAACAAATACCATGCTGGCTTTGCTACAACTCAAAATTTTCATTGCCTTGTGCATGAACTGGAATTGGATGTAGGATGGAAGAAATAAGTAGGTAGAGAGGAGAAAAAAACCTGGAGCTGAAATACTCCAGCCTCTACTCCACAAACCAGTTCTCTTTTCCAAGCCTAATGCTCCTAAATTCCTGGGAAATCTGTAGATCTTAGAGTTAACTAAAAGAAACTATAATTGCCTTGTGCACTGATAACAATACAGGTATGATATTTTGAGAAACCTATAATGTAGAGCACTCTCCAGCTTATCTGTCAAACAGTTAATGAGGACCTCAATCAGACTGAGGACCCTAAGGTTGACCAGACCAACAGACCACCAGGAAGCGCCTCAGGACTACCAGACTAAGATCATCCTCACAGACCTCCTCTAGCCCACCCCTCACGAAAGTCCCCTGTAAGAAGAGAGCCCTAAACTTCCCAATAGGCCTTCCTTACCTTGAGGTGGCCCACATTTTCTCTTGAAAGTGTATTTCTTCCCTTTTCCCCCAAATAAGCCTCTGTCCATGTCTCTGACTGCCGGGTGCTGAAATTCTTTTCCATCACGTTAGCCAAGAACCCTGCAGATCCTGAGTTCCTGAGCTGAGGACTCACCCCAAAGGAATGATCACAAAAAAATGCTATAGAATATTGATTTTAGGGTTACAAATAAGGTTTAGCAGCAGGCAAATTTAAATATAGAGCCTGCCGGGCGTGGTGGTGCACACTTGTAATCCCAGCATTCAGGAGGCTGAGACCGGAGGATCCGGGTTCAAGGCCAGCCTCAGCTACCTAGTGAGGCACTCCGCAACTTAGCGAGACCCGGTTTCAAAATAAAAAATAAAAAAAAAAATAGGGCTGGGGGTGTAGCTTGGAGGTAGAATGCCCCTGAGTTCAATCCCCAGTACCGCAAAAAAATAAAAAATAAAAATAAAAAATAAATAAATATAGAACCTATGAAGAAGGTTTAAAAGGTAAGGTATAGCCACTTTTATTTTTTTTCAGATTATATGATTGTACAGATTGAAAGTCCCCTATTAAGAAGAGAGCCCTGAACTTTCCAATATGCCTTCTGTCCATATCACTGACTGGCATATACTAAAATTCTTTTCTGTCACATTAGCCAAGGACCCCACTGCCACTGAGTTCCTGAGTTGAGGACTCACCCCAACAAGACCGTGTTTCAAATAAAAAATAAAGCTGGGTGTGATGGTGCATACTTATAATCCCAGTACTTGAAAGGCTGAGACTGGAGGTTTGAGTCCAGCCTCAGCAACTTAGTGAGGCCCTCTGCAACTCTAGAAGACAAACTCTTGAAATACAGATAGGATATTATAAGATTAATGCTTGAGTGGAATGGATCAGATATTTTGTGCCTTAAATAAGAGTAGCTATTAGGCTTACACAGCAGGAAGGCCTGAGGTCCAGGTGGTCCCCTTCCTGCTTGGATACCTGTAATGCCAATGCTTGGGAGGATGAGACATGAGGATCACAGGTTCAAGGCCAGCTTCAGCAACTTAGCAAGACCCTGTTTCAAAATAGAAAAATAAAAGAAGGGCTGGGTTGTGTGGCTCAGAGGTAGAAGGCTCCTGAGTTCAATCCCTAGTACCAAAAAAAAAAAAAAAAAATCTCTATAAGACCACAAAATATTGAGTCTTTCAGCTTTCTGGCTTTCCAGATTGCAGTAAAAAAATGATGTTCCTCATTAGAAAGAACTGATCTGGAATAAAAACTTTCAGTTTCATCATATGACAAACAGAAATGTTTCTGTGGTTCTATTGTTCATCAAATTACAAATAAAGAAACTAGAAAATGAAACTACCCCAAAAATAGAAGTCATTTTGCCTACGTATGTAATAAGTTGTAGTTATCAGCCCTAACAATGGCTATGATAAATAGATGTTCTGAAGGTCTTCAGAGGCTGAGGACGACCAGTGGAGCAGACTGCAAGAATGGCACACAATCAAATATCTCCTATGGAAGACTCTTGGAAAATCCTTGAAGAATACCATATACATGAAGATGTGGGCTTTGGCTTGCCGAATCCACTGGTAAGAGAGGGCTGTGAAATATGAGAAATGTATTTATGCTCATTATTACCTGGACAAATTAACTTCTACTGAAAACTGTGGTCCTGTAACTTCTACTAAGTGATGGATAAAGTGGTGCCAAAATCGGAGAGAGAGTTTAAATAACTGGGTCTCACTGTTCTTAATTTTTTTTTCCTCCTAGAAATAAAGTCATATATGTACGTTTTGCTTACTTACCATGGAAATGGAGAATGGTGAGATCAGGAAACTATGGAAGATATTTTAGCTTTACATGAGAATTGTACTATAGAAATCAAAAGTTGATTTGTAACAATTGTATTTTCAGAGGAGAATTTGAAAAGGTCAAACTTAGGCCCAGGAGTCAAGGTGAGACCCATTTCTCTACTGATATATCTCAAATTAGTCAAAGTATGTGTTCCCAGTTTGGTTTGGTTTATGAGATGACGCCTCAATAGCTACCTCAATGCTTACTGTTTACTGAGTATAAGATGCAAATGAGTTGGAATTACATTTTTAAACATGTGTTTGAAAGTTTAAGCTATAAAGTGCAAATAATGTGGCAAAAAATACTTTCCATAAAAAGTACATGTCTCAGCCAGGCCTGGTGGCACACACTTATAATCCCAGTACTTGAGAGACTGTGATAGGAGGATTGCAGGACAGCCTCAGCAACGCAGAGATACTCTCCACAACTTAACTAGACTCCATTTCAAAATAGAAAAATTAAAAGAGCTGGGAGTGTAGCTTGGTGGTAGAATGCCCCTCGGTTCAAACCAGCACAATAATAATAACAGCAAAATCATAATTAAAATAAAAAGAGCTGAGAGTGTAGCCCCAAGATGGAATGTTCCTGGGTTCAATTCCCAGTACCACACACACTTAAAAAAAAGTATTTAAGTTGTCTTCCAGAGTATCCCATGTAAACCAACTTATTATTAAAATTTTAATTATCAAAAACGTATAAGATAGATGGCAAGACAGCCATCTAGAGGTGCCCAGCGCTCACCTTGTCCATAAAGAAGGGCAACAGCTGCCTTGTCGGGTGAGTGGCCGGGAAACCCAGCAAGGGTGAGACAGAAAACTGTGAGACACAGATCCTGCGGACAGTGCCCTAGGGACTGGGATAGAACTCATGCAAACCCAGGATCCCGGCCAGGAGAAAAGGAAAAGGAAAAGCAAAAGGAGCTCTGTCCCAGTGGGCCCCTGTGGATTGGCAACTTTGCTGCAGACGCTGGCGACCTTAGCGACAGGAGGGGCTGACTCGGGACTTTCTGGAGCGTGCGCCACAGTCTGGTACAGAATAGGAACTTCCCTGGTCACACCAACAACCGCTGGTCCCTGACGCTGCAGGAGGGCGCGCCGAGGGCGGGGCTGCAGCTCTCCACTCGCGCCCGCCCGCCCACCGCCCGCCAGCCCAGTCCCTGCAGGGCCCCTCGGCCTCCGAAGTCGCCCTGCCCTGATATATCCACCGCAGCTAGGATCCCAGGTCCTGGCCGGCCGCCCAGCCAGGTAGCTTGTGGAGGTGCAGCCATCAGCCAATCCAACTCTTGCACCGGCTACGGATGCTTGGTCAGCCTTAATTGCTGCCCACCGGCCCAGCTCCTCGCCCAGCCGCCCTGAGCGCCCTAGTCTCCTAAGCCCATCTGCAGCGGAAACCCCCACAGCACTCTGGGTCCCTAGAGTCCACTTGCAGGACCAGAGAGGCCTACAGTGGGCACCACACCCCACTGTTGTGTGCAAGTCCCTCGCCTGGACCACTGGAATGCCCTCCCCATCGCCCTCCTGTGGCTCCTGGAACCCAAGGGCTCTAACCTTCACCCACAATGCACTGAAATGCATCTATGCGCTGAGGGATATACAGGGAGCCTGTACCAGGGCACCTAACTGTAACTAAAGCCAACACAGTTTACCATACAGACACAGTCTCAAGAGACAGCCATCCATCTCGAAAGCCACCTTATAAAAGTGGTAAAAACGGCCAGGCTGTGGTGGCACAGGACTGTAATCCCAGAACTTGGGAGGCTGAGACAGGAGGATTGCAGGTTCCTCAGCAATTTAGTGAGACCCTTAGCAATTTAAAAGACCCTGTTTCCAAATAAAAAAATAAAATAGGGCCGGGCATGTAAGTAGAATGCCCCAGGGTGATGCAATCTCCAGTACCAAAATAATAATAATAATAATAATAATAATAATAATAATAATAATAATAGGAAGAAGAAGAAGAGGAGGAGGAGGAGGAGGAGGAGGGGAGGGAGGGAGGGAGGGAGGGAAGGAAGGAAGGAAGGAAGGAAGGAAGAAAGGAAGGAAGGAAGGAAGGAAGGAAGGAAGGAAGGAAGGAAGGAAGGAAGGAAGGAAGGAAAGGAAGGAAGAAAACTAGCTACTCTAAGCGGGAAACCCATCGCCAATTTTCAAAAAACATATCTAACTACAATAAGAGGCCAATTTTCAAAAACCATATCTGACTACAATAAGAGATGTTTTGTTGACCATGAAGGCACATGCCTGCAATCCCAGGATTTGGGAGGCTGAGACAGGATGATCACAGATTAGAGGCTGGCTGGTCTCAGCAATTTAGTGAGACTTTGTTTCAAAATAAAAATAAAAAGGGGGCCTGAGGGTTTGGCTTGGAGGTAGAAAACCCCTGGGTTCAATCCTCAGTACCAAAACAAACAAACAAAAAAGCAAACAAACAAAAACAAAATAAAATACAGTGGTAGAGACAGCTTAGCCACCAGATGCATAGATCTCGAATAGGGTGTCTAGAATATGAAAAAGAAGGTGACTTCATGCCTCCAAGAGAACACAGTAACTCTAGCCACAGACCTCCAAAACAGGATATCAATAAAATGCCTGAGAAAGATTTTGAAAGATTGCCAGACAAGGTGGCATGCATCTGTACACCTGTAATCCCAGTATTAGGAGACCGAGAAAGGAGGATCACAGGTTCCAGGTCAGTATGTGGTAACTTAGCAAGACCTTGTTTCAAATTAAGAACAAAAAGTCTGAGAGTGCAGCCCCTGGGTTCAATCTCCAGTCCCCTTACACACACACACACGATTTTGTCAGATGTGATGGTGCATGCTTATAATCCTAGTAATTGGGAGACTAAGACAGGAGGATGGCAGGTTTGAGGCCAACCTCAGCAATTTAGTGAGGCCCTATTTCTAAATAAAAATAAAAATATAGCCAGGAGTGGTGGCACACGCTTGTAATCCCAGCATTTGGGAGGCTGAGACTGGAGGATCCGGGTTCGAGGCCAGCCTCAGCTACCTAGTGAGGCACTCCGCAACTTAGGGAGATCCTGTTTCAAAATAAAAAATAAAAAATAGGGCTGGGGGTATAGCTTGAAGGTAGAATGCCCCTGAGTTCAATCCCCAGTATTGCAAAAATAAATAAATAAATAAAAATATGTCAGGCGTGGTGGCACCTGCTTGTAATCCCAATACTTGGAAGGCTGAAACAGGAGGATCAAGGTTTGCAGCCAGCCTCAGCTACTTAGTGAAGCCCTCCACAACATAGTGAGACCTTGTTTCAAAATATAGAATAAAAAGTAGGACTGGGGATGTAGCTCAGAGGTAGAATGTCCCTGGGTTCAATCTCTAGTACTGCAATAAATAAATAAATAAGTAAATAAATAAATAAATAAATAAACTGCTGAGGAGTATAGCTCAGAGGTAGAACCCCCATGGGTTCAATACCCAGTACCACACAAATAATAATCATAATCATAATTAAATAAAATAATATACAAATAAGTAAAAGGAAATAAAATAAAATTTATACTTGAAAATAAATATAAATCCCACCAGAAGGGTGGACACACAAAAGAGAAATAGAAAAGAAACAAACCTTATTAATACAATAAGCCTTCGAACACAAAGATGAACAAACGAGGAAGAAAAGACACAGAAAGGATCATCTGAACCAGAAGCATATTACTAATTAAATCTTATATTTGCTGAAAGTGCTATCAAGTGTTATATAACATAAAAACTATTTCTGTTAGTTGGGGGAAATAACGAT
Organism: Graphiurus murinus; assembly: GCA_004027655.1. NCBI lineage: Eukaryota > Metazoa > Chordata > Mammalia > Rodentia > Gliridae > Graphiurus > Graphiurus murinus. The sequence continues at coordinate 13,415 of PVLC010007556.1, read as the reverse complement.
CCCAAGCTTGAGAGCGCTTACATGGTGAAACAACAGCAAGCAATGGTCACTGCTCCACACATGGGAGCACAGCGCACAGCATTTGCCGGCAGGGGGCGGGGGTGGTGAGGAAGTGGCTCTCTACTACCTGGGAGGATGCTGCCGAATTTTTCATTGCTAAAACATCTTCCCCAGCTGACTAAGACTGGATGGCTATATGCAGATCTGGAAGATGTTTGTACATTTGTCCTCTTGTGCTATAGCTTACTTTCATAGCTTTATTTTGAAGTTCAGAGCCTCACTCATGCTGATTGAAGTTAGTTTCTCCATTTGTCCTCAGTCACAGCAAACACTACTGATGACCTTAAGGACACACGATGAAGCAGTTTGCTCAAGAAGGTCTTGGGACAGGGAATATGGGGAGCTGTTTAGGCATCTGTAGCTCATTTCAAGACTTTGCCTACATCATAATCTTTTCTTTTTTTCTTTTTTTTTTTATGGGGGAAGGTACTAGAAATTGAACTCAGGGGAATTCTATCTCTGAGCTATACCACCTACCCATTTTATTTTTTATTTTGAAACAGGGTCTTGCTAAATTGGCAAGGCTGACCTGTAACCTGTAATCCTCTTGTATTAGCCTCTCAAGTACTGGGATTACAGGCATGCACAACCACACCTGGCTACATATTTTGTTTGTCTATTTCCCTTTGACATATAGTTATAAATATGATTAAATGAAAAACAATGTCAATTGAATTTCGCTTTCATTTGTTGGACAAAAGAACAAGTCTATAGGGAAACCAAGGTAGGCAGTTAACAGTATACAGTAGTCCACTCTCCAGTCATGCTTTTGCTTTCCACAGTTCCAGTATTGGTGGGCAACCATAGTCTCAAAATAATAAATAGAAAGTTTCAGAAATAAAAAAGTCATGAGTTTTAAATTACACACTGTTCTCAACCACCCTCCTCCATTCCACCTAGAGCATGAATCATCCCTTTGTCCCGTGTATTATGCCGTGTATCCTCTACCCACTGCTTAGTCACTTGGTAGCAACCCAGGTCAACAGATCACGGGTCTCAGTATTGCAGTGTTGTGTTTAAGTAACCCTTGTTTTATTAAGAAGGGCTCCAATGCACAAGCATAGCTATGCCTCTGACAACTCAGATATTTCGAAGAGAAGACATAAAAAGGTTTCTTTAAGTGAAAAGTTTCTGGATTGAATAAAGACAGAAAAAATTATATGCTGAGTTTTCTAAGCTCTAGGTAGGAACAAATCTTCTACCAGTGAACTTTTGAAGAAAAATAGTCATGCTAATTTTTTGTTACTTCTCCAAATTCAAAAGTTATGTCCACAATGCATGATACGTACTTTGTTAAAATGAAAAACTTATTAAATTTATCACAGGATAAAACATTGTGTGTGTGTGTGTGTGTGTGTGTGTGTGTGTGTGTGTAGTTCAATACTATTTGCATCATTTAATTATCCACTGGTAATCTCAGAACATATGCCCCATGGCTAAGGAGGGGTTTATTCCATATAGTATCTACTATATGTCCAGTAATATGCCAGGTCTTGCAACAGATATAAAATTAAAGATACAATATAGCCCTTACCATCAGGTACTGAGATATGAAGAGTATGGATTATGAAAATTGGAGATACTACAAAACAACTTACATGTCTGGGCCTGGCCTGGGTTCTTTTTTTTTTTATTTATTTAATTTGTGAATGAAACTTTATTAGTTAAAACCTCTTAAAAACAACAAAATGGCTTGAGTCAATAGTTAATAACAAAGATAAATAATTAAATTATAATTGGAAGTAATCATCATATATAAGGATACAAGAATATAATCATACACTTTAGCTAGCCCATAGGGAGAAAGACTTAGGCTACTACTTCACGGCCATCTATCAGCCTATCCCCCTTGGTTTTAACAACTTTAAACTTGTCCAGTGCCATCTGAGAATTGCCTTAGACATTGGTTTCAAGAAGATTCAGAAAAGGGTTAGTTTACATAAATAACCAGCCACTCTGTCCATTCTCTTGGAAGAGATTCAAGGATTTCATCAGAGGTAACCATTTAGTAGACTAAGTTAATTAATATTTCTCCCTGTAATTGAATTTTTAGGCACAAGACCTATGTCTATTGCCAATCCCCTACTTGTATCAATATCTTAGGGTTGACTAATTTACATCAGACTAGAATTAGCTGGTTCATAAACCTGGTTAGGAATTAGCTATATACAATGGCTTTCCACTTTAAACATCTAAATAACTTTTGACAATCTGTTATTGTTCTTCTCTCATTGTTCCCACTAGATTTTGTTCCTGACTACTTTCTTATTTCCTAAACTTATTTTTAATTGCTATTAACTCTATTTCTAGTTCTGTTCCATATAGAAACATACTTAATACAATAATCCCTACCTTGGAGTAGGGTTACATTTTAACAGTTCTTAACCCATCTAATCAATCACACAATCAAAGCAAATACTGAAATGTACTTTATACAGTCCCATTACAATACAATATTTCCAGGTGATCCAGGTAATTTATACTAGCCATATTTGTGTAATATGAGGTTGTAGCATCTTCCTATGTGACTCCCAAGGATTGTACTGACCATTAGTTATTTTATAGGCTGGTTTAATTCTGTATCTTGTTTTAAGATCTGGAGTAGTCTTATAGGATTCACTTGATGTTATTTTGATGACAAGCTTGAGTTAGTATGGCTGCTTACAGTTCTCTTATGAGACACTAAGAGTTTTAACAAGTTCATAGGAATCTGCTGTGAAATTTTTACAAAGTCCATATTCTAGGATTCTACTTGCATGGATAACTACTCATAAGTTCCTATCATGTTTGAGGATAGAGCTAAATTGCTGACCAAATAAGAGTTTATAAAGACTAGTAGCCTCTCCATGGATAATTTTCCTGATCTTGTACAGGGATTTGTGCTTTGAGTTTTATTTTGACATAAAAAGGCCAATTTCCTAAAGTCCAAATTACCCATGGGCTGTGTGTATATTCCCTGGCCAACCCTAGACTTTTAATTAAAGTATTGGCTTGATCTTTTAACTTGTATACAGTCCCTTTCTTATGTTTTGTGTGTGTGTGTGTGTGTGTGTGTGTGTGTGTGGTACTGGGGATTGAACTCAGGGGCATTCTACCTCCGAGCTACACCCCCAGCCCTATTTTTTATTCTTTATTTTGAAACAGGGTCTCACTAAGTTTCGAAGTGCCTCACTAGGTAGCTGAGGCTAGCTGTGAACCCGTATCATCCGGTCTCAGCCTCCCAAATGCTGGGATTACAAGCATGCACCACCAGGCCTGGCTGTTATTCTTCTTCTTACTGAATGTTCTTACTAAGTGTAAGAACACAAAATGTATTGCCAAGTGTATAGATTTCCTTGTTTATCTGCTACCACTAATCTTTGTAAACTCTTCCTATTGGTCCGGAGGGATAAACTGTTTCTTCTTGCTTTCTCACTTATCTATTTAGGTTAATATGGCACAGTCCCTTTGCAATGCATCAATTATTTGCCATTTCAAACATAAGTACATATCCAGAATTCCCTACACTGGGAAAGTAAGGTTATGTTTGTTCAGTTATGGTAGCAGCAAAGTCTTGCAGTCTGCTGCCCAACATGGCTTGTAATTATCCACAGTAGTTACTCTATAATATAATTTTAATTTGCCCCCATTTGTGTCTTGGTTTTACCCTCTAAGTCTTTTGGGTAATCATCTATTCTAATCAATCTTTTCATATAGCAAGGAGCTTGTTGTGGAACTTTCTCATGCTAAAATGTTTGACAGTTCTATACATTCTTCTGATTTTTCCAAAGAATCTTAAGCAGCTTTTCTAGGTAAAGCAATCTCTTTACTGAATTCGTTAAATCACTTATCCTAAAAGTCAATGACCAAACTCATTTGTATTTCTACTACTATTGCTGATTAAGACCTGTTAACGTAGTTTATAACTATCTCCTCATTTATCTTTAAAAGTAGTTAATTATCTATGTATGCAAACTTCACTTAATATTAGATGCAATATATATCTTGTGATTAGCTCTGAACTTATTTTATTCAATGTAATTTTAATCTTTTTTGTCTTTAAGATACTTCATGATTCTATATATAAGTTGGTGTATCTAGTTCCCACCAGTGTGGATTGCCTTCTGCATGTCCTTTCTTCACAATTTGTACATGCCACATTGTCTAATATTATGCCTTTATGTCTTCGCCTAGCTGTTGCTCATATCATGGGATGAAAAAGCCATTCTTCAGGAAGGAAGACCATGGTGTCTATGGGCTTGTCTAAAGAGTATCTATTATTTCAAACAGAAATAAAAGAGTTGTATGTATGACATAGAATTGGTGTCATCAGTGAATTTCTGGTGCATTTATTAAGTCTGTTCTGTTTTGCTGTAGGAGTTCTTTAGCTATTACATTTTCTCCTATTACTGTGGCTAAATACCAGTCAACATGTTGTTTACATTCATTACTGCGCTGACCTGTTAATATTAAACATTGCTAGGTTAAGATTGTATGAAGTCCACTGTAATAAGCCTATCAACTATTCATTTTAAATTTAACTGTACCCAGGAAGATATACTTTATCCACTACTCCTTACAGATGATCATCTCTAGGCCTATGTGATTAAGTGTTTGACTTTCATTAATAGTTCTTATAAAGCTTAATGTGGCCATTCTAGAGCATCTCTCTTTTATTATTTGGTATTGTGTGTCTTTCCACTTTGGTGACAATATTGTAAAGTAACTGCAATGTGGGTCAGCATTTGTGGAAACAGTTCTAGCATTTGTGGAACCACTTGGTCCCAGCTTTTTCAAAGTTTCTTCCTGGCAACACTCATTTGAAAACTTTTCTGCAGTTGTATTATTTGGTAGATGCTGTTCTTTCAGACTTCTTTCCCTTAGTTTGATATAGCATCCTTTGGTTTACAAATTATTTCCCAGTACTTGGGAGGCTGAGACAAGAGGAGTGCAAGTTCAAGTTCAAGGCTAGTCTTGGCAACTTAGAGAGATCTTCTTCAATCATTCTTGGCATCAGAGAGTACATCTTCATATACTCCACTGATGTCTAACATAGCCTGATCTATGTCAAGGATGAGATCTTCATTGTCTTTTAGAGACAGTATTGATTCTAAGTCAGAGAGATCAGCAAGATCTGGTAGTGAAGCTTCCTCAGGAGGAGATGTATCTGCTCCTCTCTGTTCTGCTCTATCATTTTGTTCTCCATGAGGAACTTGTTCTTGTGAAATAAGCTGTAAATGCTCACCAGCTATTGTTATTAACTGAGCTACACAGTCAACAAGTCGACCAACTAAGACAGGAATTGACCCAGGCTCCATGCCTAAATACTTAACAGATAAAATATTACTAAAAGCTATAGCAAATCAACTTTTGATAGTAATGGATAGTGAAATTAGTATATTGATATGATTATGATCAAATGTAGAACAAAGCAAGTGGTACTACAGGAATTTATGATGATGTTGGTGAATCTCCCACAAAATGTACATACGCTACTCTGCTACTCTTGTTTTTACTAGTCGTGAATTACGATGATATCAGTAACCAGGTAGATTGTCACAGCCGAGAGAAAACAGCAAAAAAGATCTGAAATTAGTTGAGATATAGACTGGTGCCTGGGCAGGGAAATCAGGGTAAATTTCCCAAGGTCTCCCAGTACTTCAGAACCAAATCCACCTTAGAAGGAGGGATACTGCCACAAGCATGCTACGGGTCTCCACCTCAAATGATTACCTGGAATGTGGAAGAACTAGGAACTTCATTCCTCACTCTTCCCATAGTCTCCAAAGGCCTTCAAAATTCTGTTAGGACAGAGGCATCTCTTGCTATGCCATTAAGTTAGTGTTTCAAACCTTAATGTATTTTACCAGCACGTGGGAACACAAACATAAAATCTCCAAAAGAGCTGAGTTTGTTGTTGTTGTTGTTGAATTGGTAAATGGAAGACTTGAAGAAAGAGGAAGAGGTTGAACACAGAGAAGGGCTTGATCCCTTGTGTGTTGGTGGCAGAGCATGGGCTGGCATTGCTAGATAAGTGTTTGTTGTGATAATGTCACACAAAAGGTAGTTAGAGGCAAGGTAGGCAACCAATGCTATTTTACAGTAACTTCCACTAACAAACAACAAGTCCTATTTTTTTTTAATTTTTATTTTTTCAAGGAGGATCTACCTCATAATTATGATGCCTGGACCTTCATTGCTAAAAATCTTCCTGAACTGATTGAGAATGGTCAGCTTCAAGACAAAGTTGAGAAGGTTTGAAATATGTATTACAGTGTCTTTTCGTGTATAGGTTCCTAACCTTTTCAACAGACCACAGATATTGATTTTAGTCAAATCTCTCCATCTGTTCTCAGCTACCAATGCTCAACATCGATGACCTTCAAGGACATAAGCTCCAGCGCCTTGCGCATTTGGTTCTGGGGTACATCACCATGGCGTACGTGTGGAATAGAGGTGATGGAGATGTCCGGAAGGTTTGAAAATGTTCTGATATTTCTTATGCTGCAAGATGGATTTCCATATACATGGAAATTAAATCCAATTTATATTTAACGTACACAACTTCTAGGTCTGAGGGTATAGCTCAGTGGCAGATCACTCACTTGCTTAGCATGGGTAAAGCCCTCCTGGATTTGATCCCCAGAACCAGGGGGAAGAAAGGAAAATTAAAAGAAGAAAAAAATTCTTTAAAAACGTACTATACCTAGCGGGGTGTGGTGGCGCATGCTTGTAATCCCAGCATTCGGGAGGCTGAGACCAGCGAATTCGGGTTCTAGGCTAGCCTCAGCTACCTAGTGAGGCACTCCACAACTTAGTGAGACTCGGTTTCAAAATAAAGAATAAAAAATAGGGCTGGGGGTAAAGCTCGGAGGTAGAACGCCCCTGAGTTCAATCCCCAGTACCGCAAAAAAAAAAAAAAAAAGTACTATACTTGCATTTTAATAAAGGAAAAGAAAATAATCATTTCCTGATATAACATGTCAATCGTTGTTTTTATGGTTTAGTCTTTTACTTACATAACATAGTCACTCCATCTTGTACATACACATATATATTCTTATTTATTAACTTATATTGTGAACATTTTTAGCTTCTACAAAATCATCCCAGTCATTTGGAATGACTCTACAATTTTTCACTGAGTTCTTAAACTTTTAGTTCACTTATTAAATCAATTGCTATTTTACTTTTAAAAATGTTTACTTTTAATATTTCATTTTTATAAATGACTGATACTACAATGGATATCTTTGAATGACTATTCTTAGTTAATGCTAAAGTGCTCACAGTTGTCAACGTAGAGTAATATATTGATTTCACTCTACTCTTATCAACACTAGATAACCAGTTATAAAATAATGTCATCTTATATGTATACATTTGTATCAGTCATATTTTTATATCAAAGTAGCAATTATGAACACATAGCCATTATACGTTAAGTTTGATAACAGTTTCATTCTAAACCCAATCGACAAATGTTTCTAGTTACTCTTCGTGGGGATTGGTGTGGGACAGATGAAAAGAGGAATTTGAGTAATGTCCATGAACTACCTGCCTCCGTTTATTATCTATCCAGTAATATAGCTGACATCCCTGCCTTCCATATCTTATAGTATTGCCAGATTAATCCAGTAAAAATGCAGAAGGCCCAGTTAAATTTAAATTTAATTTTCTTTTAGTATATGTATGTGTCATGCAAAATACAAATGTACTGGGCATCCTGTATTTTATTTGGCAACTGTAGTCACATAAAACCAATGCAGACTACAATCCCTGAACTGTAATCACAAAGAAATAATATGGATTCTATAAGCACTTTCTACCATTTCATGAATGGTAATCTTATGTCATAAAGATAGTCGATGTTTTATCTGGTTCTTTTTTCTTTTTTCTTTTTTGGTTCTAGTGGGGATTAAATCCAGGGGGATTCTACATTTGAGCCTCATTACTCGGCTCTATTTTATGTTGAAACAAGGTCTCACTAATTTGCTGAGGTCTTCACTAAGTTGCTGAGGCTGATTTCAACCCTGAGATCCTCCTGTCTGAATCCGGCCAGGTACTGGGATTACAAATGTGCATCACCATGCCCGGCGTATCTAGTTATTATTTGTAACACGTTTTGCTTACAGACAGAGCAACACATGTCCTGAAATATGGAGAAAAGGAAAAAGGAAATAAGCTATTGGGCAGAATCATGGGAATGCCTTAGATTTCATTCTAATCATCAAACTGCCACATCTATGTTCTAGCATGGGACAAAAAAGTATAAGACTAGTTCTGGTCTTACAATCTAACTTAAAATTTGTTCAAGGGCATGATCTTACTAGGCTTATAGAAATACATATATCAGTAATGTAGGTCAGTATATACTTGGTGCTCTGAGCACGAGTCCAAAGGATTTGAATAATAGTTAGTGTCATTCCACAATGCAGAAAACACATAGGAAAAAAGAGCAAGGAGGAAGACAGTATACTAGCAATGTATGTGGAAACCGGAATGTACACAGTATAATTGAAAAATAGTAAATTTATCAGACTGATGGTCAAAATTATGAAAGAAAATACAAAACTATAGTGTGTGTGTGTGTGTGTGTGTGTGTGTGTGTGTGTGTATGTGTGTGTGTATTGTACTGTAGATTGAACTATCCAGGGGCATTTTACCTCTGAGCTACATCCCCAGCCCTTTTTTAATTTTTTTTTGTTTTGAAACAGGGTCTTGCTAAGTTGCTAAGACTAGTCTAGAACCTGTGATCATCCTGTCTTAGCCTCCCAAGTACTGTGGTTACAGGCATGTGCCACCATGCCTGGCTGAAAATGTATTTTTAATTTATCATGGTTTTGTATACTCCATCATTCTGAAAAGGATCTTAGGGGATAGCAATGCAAACAAACAAAAAATAATAATAATTTAAGTGAGGGAGTTAAAGGAAAGATAAAATTAGTGAATAAAAGATAAATCAATATGAAGCACATTTTGCTTGGGAATGGGCAAGAAGTTATCATCTGGGTTTCAAGGCAGCTGCAAGAGCATCTATAATAAAGATGTGTTTGAATGTGTCTTTCCTTTAGCCCATGTCAGTTCAAGTTAATTATTCAACTGAACTTAGCCCCTGTTCCCATCTAAATAAAAAAGGGACAAAGTTTATTTGCCTTTGAAATGTGTAAACAGTTTGCCAGCCAAAACACTTCATTCTCTAGAAGCACAAGTTCTAGAATAGAAAGCACACGTCTTGGTGTGATGTGATGGTCAGTGATTGGATCCTAACCTTTTCTCCTTTAAACCCCTCATCAGGCTTATTAAGCTCATCTCAAGGAGCTTGGTTATAAACATCCATGATTCTACTGTGGCGTGGCACTTCTTATCACACCAGCCTAGCACTGAGGTTCCACCACCCACTGCCCCAGTCTGGATATAAATCCCTTTTTCCTCACTGGCTAGATACACATATTCCCACCAGTTGCTGATGATGACAATGTCCAAATATTCCATAGGGTGGTCCAGTACTAAGCCAAGTATGATTGGATAATGAAGTCAGAGGAAAAAACAAAACCTTAACTCCATGAGGAATGGAGCTTCTGGAGAACATGGCCTGGTTAGGAGGAAAGCTGTGTGGGTAGCAGGAAGAGCTCTCAAATGAGGTCAACTGCGTAGCATCTAGTTAACAGCATTGCTCAGTGACTGCAGCATTGTCCTATGGGGCAGACACCTGTTACTGTGTGGCTGATCACAGAGCAGAGGTTTATGGGGAGCAACCTCTGCAAAAGGGTTGAGAGGAGTGCATGGAACACACTTGTAATTCCAGTGTTCTGGAGGCTGAGACAGAAGGACTGCAGGTCTGAGGTCAGCATGCAGTAATTTCAAAGTGAAAATAAAATGGGGCTGGAGGTGCAACTCAGAGGTAGAACTGTCCCTGGGTTCAATCCCTAGTACTAGTAAATAAATAAATTCAGCCAGGAGGATCTTTTGGCACGCCACTACAAGAGTAGCAATCTATTTACATTTCTAGTATGTGTCATATCAAAAAGTCTCCATTACAAAGACTTTAAGCATATTTGAGATACCTGATTTTATCCTTTTATTGCTGGTGTGAGCTTCTTGCATAGAAAAATTGCTTAACAAATATTTATCGGGAGGTGGATGAATGAAGGAGTGAAAAGAACTCACAATGCCACTAAAGTATAAAAGGAACAGGCTTTGTACCTTGGATCTTCTTCCTCTTTATGGCCAACTTTTGCCCACATTGACCCAAATTCAAAACATGAACATTGAGCTGGGTATGTTGGCACATGCCTGTAATCTTAGTACTTGTGAGGCTAAGACAGAAGGATCACAGGTTTGAGGACAGCTTCAGCAAGTAGTGAGACTCTTATCAACCTAGCGAGACCCTGTTTCCAAATAAGAAATAAAATTGGGCTGGGGTTGTAACTCGAAGGTAGAATGCCTCCAGGTTAAATGCCCAGTACTACAAAACATGAACATTGAACAATTACCAATTAACTAATAATTACCAGTAAGCTATGGAAAGTGGAACAGTAAAACCTTAGATGTATTTGATTTCAAAACAGCCATTCTATAGAACAGCTAACGTTTTGGCACCCAGGATGCAGAAGAAAAGGAAAGACATTTCAATTGTTCAAACTAAATATGATGCTTCAATTAGGTCTTGCCAAGCAACGTTGCTATTCCTTACTATAAACTCTCTAAGAAGCTGGGGCTGCCTCCTATTCTGGTGTATGCAGACTGTGTCCTGGCAAACTGGAAGAAAAAAGATCCCAGTGGGTATGTAAACTATGACTATAACAGAAATTGGAGTGTATGTTATTTAAATCAAAAGGTAGTTATTTATTGGATTAACTTTTGGCAACACAGCCTCTCTGTTGTTGGGTATTATTTTTGGAATGATTTGTCTGAAACTACAAATGTATTGCACATAAAAGAAAGAGAAATGTATAGTTAATACACAGTAAAATACCCAGAGATCCTAAGTATTGCATTTGAATTTGACTGTTATATGCATACTACATATAACCAACATCCTAACCAAACTATAGAGTATTTCTGTCACCTCAAAAAATACTTTTGTGCCTCTTTCTATTCAATTCCTGTCTCTGCTTTGTAGACAAATGTATTCTGATTTGTCTTATCAAAGATTCATTGGTAGCCAGTCATGGTGGCTTATGCCTGAAATCCCAGTCCTTTGAAGGCTGAGACAGGAGGATCTCCGGTTCAACGCCAGCCTCTGCAAGTTAGATCCTTAGCAACTTAGCAAGACCCTGTTTCAAAATGAAAAAAAAAATTTTTTAGAAGGACTGGGGGTTTATCTTAAAGGTAGAATGTCCCTGGGTCTTCAATCCTCAATACCAAAAAACAAAATGAGAGAGAAAGGGGGGTGGAGATGGAAGGGGAGGGAGGAAGGAAAAGGAAATTGCTGGTGTTCTTATTGGATTTTATACCAATAAAACCATAGCATATCCACTCTTTTGTTCTGGCTTCCTTTGACCTTCATGTTTTTGGGGTTGTACTTTAGTGTTCAAGTAGTCAGTTGCATTTCAGAGTCTTCAACAGGAAAGGGAGTTCTGTGTGACTCTCAGAGCATCCTGCTGAGGATCAGGGCCTCTCCTATCCACCTACTGACTGGATCTGCTTACAATAGAGGGAAGAGAGAGTTCCCTGCAGCTATGAGTGTGTACCTGTCAGTAGCATTCTGCACAGAGGAAAACCACAAAATCTAGACCTAGAAAAAGTGTCTTAATAGTAACTAGTTGGACTATGTGTAGTTCTTCATCTTTAATTTTTTTTTTTTGCGGTACTGGGGATTGAACCCAGGGGCATTCTACCTCTGAGCTATACCCCCAGCCCTATTTTTTATTCTTTATTTTGAAACCGAGTCTCACTAAGTTGCAGAGTGCCTCACTAGGTAGCTGAGGCTGGCCGCGAACCCGGATCCTCCGGTCTCAGCCTCCCCAATGCTGGGATTACAAGCGTACACCACCACGCCCGGCTCATCTTTAATTTTTTTTAAATTTCACTTACAAATGAAGTTTTTGCAGTGCAATATTGACAAATATGAAAAATATGTTTTTCCTTTTCTACTTATGCGTGACCCTGATAGGTCAGTAGTATTCAATCTAATAACCGTAACTCAAAACCACTTGATTTTAACTTGATTTTCTTTCTCTGTTTCAATTGACTCATGGCTTCATGACTGCTTTAATAAGGCCCATGACATTTGAGTAAGTATTTAATTTTTTTGTTGTTGTTCTATGAATTATTTGATATTCAAAGTGAATGTAGGTTTGTCAATATGCTCCAAATTCATTTTTAATGATTGATTAAATTCAGGCTAAAAGTAATTTAAGTAACCATTAAAAGAGCAAACCATCCCAATTCTTAATTATATCTATAATTATGACTTTTCTATTTGATATTATTGCTAGAGACACATACAAAAATGCTACTTATATATGTATGTATTAAATACGCATAAATATAAAATACACTCACATCTATGTATCTACAACCTAATGACCTTTGTGGCCAGAATTAGTTAAAAATGTCAGTAAGTAGCCATACACAACCTGTTTTGTTTGTTTGTTTGTTTGTTTGTTTTTAACCAATCTTTAATACTTGGCCTATGTATTAACTGTAACTAAGAGCTGAGGAAACTAAGGTAAATGTCATAGGCAAAAGTCTGCTAGAATAACAGAAGAGAAGGGAAATATATAAACATTATATAACATCATGTGATTAAGAGAAGGAATAAGAAGATACAGAGCTAGAAGCTCTAATCAAATAAAATACATAAAGAGAGGAATCGCAAAGCAACTGATTGAAGTGGAGTCCAGATGACTAAGTAGAAATTAGCTAGAAGATGGAAAAGGTGTTTATGAAAGAGAAAGCAGCAAAATGTCAGAGCATCATCCAGGTTGAAAGTTGGCTGGCATCAAATAAAAAAGAGCAATTGAGAAAAGAAGGAGGCTGGGCGTGGTGGCTTGAGAGGCTGAGACCAGAGGATTCGAGTTCATGGCCAGCCTCAGCTCCTTAGTGAGACCCTCGACAACTTAGTGAGACCCTGTTTCAAAATAAAGAATAGACTGTGGCTTAGCGCTGGCTGGCAGAGTGGAGTAGTGTCCTGGATACATGGGGTCTCTGGAGTCACGGCCTGACTTTGACCGTCATTCTTCCACTTCCTAGCTGTGTGACCTGGATCAAGGTACTTATGCACCAAATTATGCCTCATTTAATAAATAAAGATGATCATCACAGCAAAAAAAAAAAAAGAATAAAGAATAAAAAATAGGACTAGAGATGTAGCTCAGAGGTAGAATGCCCCTGGGTTCAATCCCCAGTACCACACACACACACACACA
>PVLC010007555.1:0-64249 GCA_004027655.1 Graphiurus murinus | reverse complement strand
AGGAGGCTATTGTTTAGGACATAGGTCTACAAGCTTTGGTGACTGATTGGATGCACACAGTGAACACTCCAAAAGAGTTGAATGACAAAGTGAACAGCAGGATTTCAATGCAGAAGGGAAATTCTAGAAAAGACAAACACGAGTTCCATTTTTCTCCCACCCCTCACCACCTGAGTTTAATTTCCCTTTTTATATTATTTTTATTGGTGCATTGAAATTATATATCACAAAGAGGTTCGGTGTGATAGAAACATACATGCACACAGAATTTGTGAGCTTCCCTCCAGGTCCCACCCTTCTTTCTTCCCCTCCCCATACATAACATTAAAATTGGTATTGATAATTTCATATATAAACAAAGGATGATTTGAACTGTTTCCTTCATCAAATTTCCCCTTTCACTTCCCCCAAATCCCCTTCTATTATTCTTCTAGATCTCCCTTTATTTATCTGAAGTCCTCTTGTTTCCCTATTTCTCTCTGGCTCAGTATATAGACTTTATATTTATCCATTTCAGAATACTTATCACATTTTCCTGTGGTTATTTATTTACAGAATACTTCTCCCCTACCTCCACTATACTCTCTGTCTCTGAGGATGAGGGACATCGTTTTATTCAACTATGAGTCAAAGATGACAGAGCTGGTTCAAGCAGAGCTGGTGAAGAAAAGGGAAGGAAAAGGACAGGATGGAGGGAGGAATGCAAAAGCAGAACATCGTTTGGAATAATTATTTCATCTTCTTCGTGGCTACTTGGTGAACATATCTAGCATGATTAAGTAGACTGACATTCTCATTAATGCTTTGACTAACTCTGAAGATGTGCCTGGGTGTTTGCAAGCTGAAAACCTAAATTCCTGACAGTGGTTTGTACTTCAGTAGTGTCCCCTGTGAATTTTTTTTAACACATGGAAGATTTTTATCCTTACAGTTATCTAAAGATAACCAGGAGTGATTTTTGAAAACCAAGGGATTTAGAAAGAGTACACAGAGTTAGGGACAAAGCATTAGCTGTTCCTAGTAATAATGCAGTGAGAAAAATATCTAGCAACAAAAGGTTTGTGGCTGAAACTATAACCAGAAGATTATCTGCACAAAAGTTCACAATCAGTCATTATTATTTTTACTCTAAAGAGTAAAGAAAGCATTTGCCAGATTTGACTATCAGGAAAAGGTCACCTCCAATCCAGGCCACACTGAGTGACCTCTATGTTGAAGTGGTAGCATCAAAAGCAGAGAAAAAGTCGTGCTGAAAGAAGGACAGCCTCACCGGATGGCATGTGGCCTTTAAAATGACTAACCCACTGGGACTCAACAGAGTCTGAATCAATTGACCCACAAAGCAAAACACAGAACTTACATTTTAGGTCAAGCTGTTGCCAGAAGCTTGTGAACCAGATGCCTCTTAACTCCTCACATGTGCTTCTCTCAATAAAAGATAATGGACTTGCCAAGAAAAAAAAAAAAATGAAAAGGACTGACATCCCAAAGTACAGAGATTATAGGAGGAATCCTCAGTTAATAATTCTTGCCACATTTAAGACTGGAAGCTAGCACAAACTACATCCTTGGCCTTGAAGCCAATGCTCAAATACATGCTTGCATCCGTTTGTAGCAAATAGAAGCTGAGCAGGATAAAGAATTACCAATTTGCAAATTACCTAAATTGAGCCAACAGATGAAAATGTGCAAATAGTGAAGAGTTCCTGGGGCTAAGAGTACAGACTCCAGAAAACAGCATGGAGAAAATGGAAAATAAAATGGTTGATCGTCAATGGACACTTGGCAACTGTAAATGGAAAACTAAGAGGGAAACATTTACGTGGTAAGCCTGAGCTGCTCTCAATAACTTTCAGACTCTAAGATATAGCTTTCAAGTATGTGGGGAAAGATCCCCAGAGAGAAGGCGGTAGCCCCATCCAACGGAAAGGAAAAAAATGCATCAAAGATGGTGCAGAGGGGAAGTGGTGAGGGTGGAGGCTTAAGAGTGTTTACCAGAGACCAGGATTGGACAGGGATGTCTCCTCAGCGTGATCAAGACATTGATAGGTCCCTGGTAGTGTGATCAGCGCGTGATCAGCTTTTGGACTGGGCCAAAGAAGCATGACCAAGATGACATTTGCCCTGATTGGCCCTGCAAGGAGACACTCCTCTCGCTCTGCCCTATATAACACTTTGCCCCTCGTGTAATAAACGGATGAGTCCTCTGATGCTCAGTCCCTGCCGTGTGTTCATTGCTACTCGACCTTCCTTTTCTGCGGGGAACCCCCTTTTCGGGGTAGACGATCCAGGGAGATCGGGGTAGGGGCCCCCTTTGTTGGGAGGACCCCACACAAGTATACTATAAAAATGATAATATCCTTGAGACAGAGCTCAGTGTCTAAACTTTTCAGTAGCCCCTACCATGTCTAGCCTACTTAATGGGTTTATATTTGCTGAATTTAAAAAGCTCGAATGATTTCTAGTGTTCTTATTTAAAATTTTTGTTCGTTGTATCTGTCCCAATTTGGTTATATGTCAGTCTTCTTTTAAGTCATTGGTAAACCCCTAAAATAGCACACATCATTTGCCATGTAGTTTATCACATCTGATACCTAGCAACAAGAAATATGTCTCATATAGCACAAGTCAAGCAATCAGCAACCTATTGTTTTTAAGGTCCTGTTCATCTATTTTACAGAAAATTATCCTTATTATCTATTCAGGGGGATTGGATGCATCTGAGTACTTGAAGCTCTGTACTGGAAGTACTTTTACTGGATTTAAAAATAAAATATACTGCCATTCATCTTTTATTCTGAGTGTGCGGCTTTTATTCACACGTTTATATAAGAGTCACACAGGTGTTTGGTTCCTCATCTTTGCCTGGAATGTCAATCTCCTTCCCATTTATGGCTATTTTCTCTAAACATATAGAATTGTAAAATTTTGGCATCTTAAAACACCTACCTTACACAAACAGAAAGCGTGTGTGCACACACACACACACACACACACACACACACACACACCCTTCCCTTGAACCTATTCCCAAATCTTTCTACTTCTATAGCTCTACTTAGTTTCACAACAAAATGTTGTGTATTTGTCTAGTCACATTGGCTTCTGTAACTCTCCTCCTATTTATTCCTGTACCCATACTAATCTGTTTTTTGTCCCACGATCACTAATTACATCCTAGTTTCCAAATCCTAGAAACACTTTTTGCTACTTACCTGACCTTTAAATGCTTATCCTAACAGTCTACCAGTAAATCACCTGCACTGAATCTTAGGCTTAGTTTCTAAGAAGCCCAAGTCCTCAAGAAGAATCTATAAAAACAGAAGGGAACCAGGATAGGAAAGAGGATGAGGTTAAGTGAGGACACATTTTCAGGTGAAGAGTGACCTCCATCTGATTCCACAGGAAGCCTCAGAACTTAAGTCATACTTCAGAGTCTGTTCTACCCTGAAGCAGAGAACCAGAGCTTTTGTGCCTCTTGCCAAACAGACATTGGAATAGCTACCAGACATAGCAGGTACAAGGCCAAAACTCTACAGTGAAGAGAACCCAAGAAATCTGGAGAGAGAACTAACAGCACCTGCCACAGCTTTCTTCCCACTTGACTGTTTCTTTCTTGACGCACGCTTTTTTGGCTTCTACAACACTCTTTTGATCTATTTCCTACTTGACATCTTGGCTTTTCTTATTTCTGCTCTTTGATCACTATTATTCTCCAACTTGACTTTCACCCTCTGCTCTTCTTAGGTGATCTCATTGCATGTGAGACTTCATACACTACCCTTCTTCCAGTGATTCCTGCCTTAGATCAGGATCCCTAGCCATAGCCTGAGATAAGAATCCTCGTCCTTTTTTTTTTTTTTTTTCTTCCAGAAGGGAGGTAAAGGAAGCAAGATAGGTGAAGAATATAACCCAGCAAGAATGTGGTCTTGTCTGGAGACTAGCTTTAGTTTGATACCATAGAGAAACTCTGGAATGTAAACTAGGTCACAGATTTGGCCTCATGATAAGGACAGAAATCTGTACTCCTTTGTATCTTCACATTGGTCAACCATTGGTTTGGGTCAGCCTACATAAGTGGGAAAGGGGGTGCTGAAAATCTGAGTCCGAGCCTGAGGGCTAATCATCTCTGTGCGACAGCTGGTGAGATGCCCAGTTTCTTTTAGAGCCAATAGCATGCCAAGAGCTTTCTGAGTGCTATATAGTGGTTGTAAACTACATAGAGGTTTGTCTTTGCTCCAGAGCTTTGGATCTCCTATTTGAACTGTATGTTTCTCCTATTTGATCTTACCAGAAACTCCAAATGGCATCTTTCTGTACCTAGCAGGGCTGCTTATACTGCAAACTAGACCCACTGTAGTGTCTTGATCTTGATATGGGCCCCTCTCAAATGCTTCAACAAATAGCTGAGCATAGAAGTAATCCTAAGTGTAGAGTATGTTGATTTCAAAAAGCCCTAACAAGCTTTGCACTTATTCCTTAGGTATTAAAAAGTGCAAGGTGTGGTAGTTGTCTTATATTCTGTAGGAGATATAAAGGTGCAACTAAACCACTAGATCCTCAAATACTTCAGGAATATGACATATCCCTGAATTTTTTAGGATTTTCCTCCTACCTTCTGGAGCATGAGTACTTTATCAAGGCAACCAGAATGCAGAACACTGTCCAATTCTTGCTCAACAGATCCCAATTACATGATATCATTAATAGAGGGGAGATACAGTCAGTGTCCACATCATCCAGGTCCCTTTGGATTAAATTATGACAAAAAATTAATATAGCCTTAAAATAAAATTTATAGTATAAATTGTTGACCCTCCTTTTTGAATGAGATCTATTCCTAATCTTCCTTCTTATGGGCAATAATGTACCAAGTTAGCAGAAAAATATAGAGTAATTTTAATCCATTCTAGCAAAGTACAGCATCCAGGTTAACGACCACATTAGGTACCCTACTTGGTAAGGTTTATGTAGCTCATTGTCAGTTAAGTTATAAATAAGACTTTAACAAATTCTATAGGGAGTTCTGATGCTAGAAGCACTCTTCATTTTTGTCCCAAATTCAGGAAAAGCCTTTAGATTCCACTATTAGCCAATCACTGGCAGAAGGCTATTTCCTGGAAAGGACTACATAACCTTGGATGATCCATTTCTTCAAAGCCAATAGCAGCCAATATTCCCAGAAATCAGGGTGTAAGTCACCCCTGAAGAAGAGGGTATCTGGATGAAGTATGATAGTATCTATTACACTTTCTCACCTTGCCTTTGATGATAAATGTTGCCACCTGACCTGAGCCATTCCAGGATACTATAATCCACAGAGCTACTAGGAGCCAAGTTATGAAAAGCATCTCTGAGCTCTCAGTTATACTGTTGCTCCGTCACATTCCTTATTGCCTGGGAAAATGGAGTGTCCTGGGGAATGTGATATATGTATATATTTCTGTGTGGCACTGGGGACTGAACCCAGGAACATTCTACCTCTGAGCTACACCCCCAGCCCTATTTTGGTTTTTTGTTTTGAAACAGGGTCTCACTAGATTGCTGAAGGTCACATCAAATTGCTAAGGCTGGTCTTGAACCTACAGTCCTCCTGACTCAGCCTCCCAAGTACTGGGATTACAGTCATGAGTCACTGCAACAAACTAGTGGCTTCTCTTTTCTTATATAGAAGGCCACTCTAGAATTCCCACATTTCTCATTTATTTAAGATGGAACTTCTAACATCTTGCTTTATTTAAGGAGAAGTATTTTTCCTCTAAACTTTCAAGTAGAATGCAAGCACCATATAAGGCCATTTCTTGTGGCCAGAGTATGACTGGAAAGTACCTTCCTATTAACAAATTCTTCCTCATCCAGCTTTATACCCTACTCTCTTGACCTATCACCCTCAAGATTTCTTCCCAGTCATATTCTTGTATTTTCTGGCAGTATGTATAAACTAGGTCCCTGTCCTCTTTAACATATACTACTTATCCTCTCTTAGACAATACTTCTCCAGTAGAACTATGCAAATACTTGACCCCAATTATGGAATTGGCCAGGAGAAAGATGGAGGCAGATCCTGAAAAGGGAAAACACTGTCTTAAGAGGAACTGCCTTATTTGAGTCCTTTGTATAATATTCAAGCAAGAGAGAAAGGCCTTCCATCTTCGAATAATGAGTAATTGGCCTCTTCTACAGACCCACATGGTTCAGAGGAGTTAGAAGGTTCAAAAATTCCAAGTGCATCTACACAGACATCCTCATCCCAAGTTTCAGAGTCCCACTTCTTCCCTAGCCAACTTTACCTCGGTGTAGAAAACTTACCTAGCCTGAGAATTCAATCTTCTATAATGTTCTACCACCTGGGGCCTGATCTTTATGTGTCTTTCCTCCAACTGCATAAGAGTCTCTTTCAACAATATGTTGGAGGCTCTCCAACTCTCGCACTTTGATTAATAGATATGAAACTATCATTTCCTTTTTTGAAGATTCTCTAATGCTTAGTAACATCCCTCATGTCCACATCCCTTATAGTTACCATTTCTCCCATACCTCCCAAATGTAAGGCACAATACTATTAGCATTTTCTATTCTACATGTAACCCATCACAGAATATCATGAATGAAGTCTTTGCAATAGTATTTATTTTTCTCGCAGTACTGGGTATTGAACCCAGGGGCATTCTACCTCTGAGCTCCACCCCCAGTCCTATTTTTTATTCTTTATTTTGAAACAGGGTCTCAATAAGTTGCAGGAGGCCTCATTAAGTAGCTGAGGCTGGCCACGAACCTGCATCCTCCGATCTCAGCCTCCCAACTGCTAGGATTACTACTAAGACATACCAAGAATATACCCTATTTACCATCAGTGAGAGCATCCGCATTGCCATCCAGTTGGAAGCTGGTTCAATTTCAGTATTCCATCTTTGAATCTGCTTCTTAGTCCAATACAAGGATATTTGTTCAAATCACTGACTGGGGAACATGTTGGGAAATTGATTGTATTTACAGGTTCAATTTTTTCACTGGCTTATCTTCTCAAACTGACTAAGGAATACTTTTTGAGGCTTTATAAATTGGTAAAAGTCTGTATGTACTCTTATTTTGCTTTCATAAAATTTCAAAGGCCTAACATCTTTCGAAACATTTATTTTTATAAGGTTATAAAATCATACGAACAGGAATGCACATAAAGAATAAATGTCAGCATTTGGGAGGCTGAGACCAGAGGATCCGGGTTCGTGGCCAGCCTCAGCTACCTAGTGAGGCACTCCGCAACTTAGTGAGACTCGGTTTCAAAAATAAAGAATAAAAAATAGGGCTGGGGGTATAATTCAGAGGTAGAATGCCCCTGAGTTCAATCCCCAGTACCGAAAAGAAAAAAAAAAAAAGAAGAAGAAATGTAAAGATTGAACAGTAACATAATATAGAAAACTAGCAATACAATTATTTTCAAGCTGTATTATCTCAGAATCACTCATAATTCATAATTTAAAATATCCTTTCATCTGTTATTTAGCATAATTTTGTAAACTTCAGGAACTGATTTGCCAATAATATTTTCTCAAAATTATTTACAAAGGAGCCCATTAAAGACTACAAATAAATACATGTTGTGGCATTTGTGGTATGAAGCTGTTTAATACAAAATAATTGAACTCCTGGTTGTCAAAATTAAGTTTTAACAATACACAACATATTAATTATTATTATATTCAGAAATATAATGCATGAATAATAATAATAATATATGCAATTTGTGTACTATTAATTTTTTTAATAATTGCTTAACTTTTATTTTTAGAGAGTCTGAACTACTCTCATATTTAGTAGCTTTACAAATAGGTAAAAAACACATCACATATGATCAAAGTATGTTATTTGAATGTACAAATATGCCACAATGAAACATTAGTCTGTGTAATTAAAATCCACTAATAAAAATCACATTTATTATCTGATTGACAACCAACAATACTTATTACCTAACCTCTCTAAAACTCAGTTTTCTCATCTGTAAAATGAGAATTATCATACTTCTCTATTTTAGGGGTTGTACTTAGAAGATGCTCAATAATTCTACTTTGTTCTCTGTTTTAAAAAAAAGGCATTCAAAGATCCTTTAGGAAAAGGTTATAGCAAGTAATCTTCAACACTAATATGTGTCTCACAGCAAAGCTATGAATTGCAATAACTAAAGTGAATATCATACCTAACTCCTTATGATAAGTCAGAGAGTGGTGGGGTTTTTTTTCTGTTTTTATGAAAAAAACCTGAGAAAATAAAATTTCCAATCATATTTATTGTATGATTTGACAAACTTTAGAATAGACGATGACTAAAAGTACAAAGGAGTCCACTATAGTTCAAAATAATATGTCAAGAGGCCCTGGGAAGAGAACATATTGCTTAAACCACTCATTTAGAAACTATTTTCTACTTCTTATTAGAACATGAGTATCTTTATATAGAGATTTTCCAGCAATGATGACAATCTTGATTCCTTCTATTCTATTTCCCCTTTAAGAAAAGTTAACCATAATATAATATAAGCTAGAAAGTGATAAGTAATATGAGAACAGCAGACAGATGAGAAAATTAGTCAAGGTAAGTTGACGTGGGAATCAAACCATAACTTTTCTTATAGGAAAAGAAAATTTATTTTTAAAAAATTAATGACTTTCATTCGTCCCCCTAAATCTCAGGATGATTCATTTGGGATGTAGGAAAGACTTCTGGAATCCTCCAAGGATGCTTCTGTTCATGTGTGCCCTTTACAGATCCCAGGGGCATAGCCCCTGCTGTTAATGAGTTACCATCAGCACTAGCTTCTGGTGACAACACTTCCATTAGCTATTGCTGTGAAGTTTTATCCATGATGGCAAGAGTTTTCATCCTTCTTTCCCACACCCAAATCCCTCGTTGAAGTACTGTTTGGCACACAGTAGGATTCAATAAATATTTTTAATAAATTAATTGAATAGAGGGACAGATCCCAACAATTGTTATGACTCCATTTGGCAGCAATGACTATTGAAAATTGCCTTCAGCACTGCTCACCTAAATCACTTTAAGGTATTTCTTGCCTCTGGAACTGCTCTTGGATTTTCACTTGCTGGATGGCTCAGGGCAACTTCTGAACCCCACTGCTATTAAGCAATTCGAGAAATGTCCCTGAGTGCTCCAGGTAAACACCTACACAGCTCTTTCAAAATATAAGTTTTTAAAGTAATGAGTCCAAAACTCCAGCATTGCAATCTAAGTACAAATCCAACAATCAGCAAAGAGTCACACCAACTGTCAGTTTCTTCTTCCTGTGTGCCAGACCAAGGCACAATTCCATTGCCTCTCTAAGGAAACCCTTTTCATAAAACTATCAATAATTCAGTTCATCAGATATGTATTGAGTACCTACTATGAGGAAAGCACTCTTCCTGATACTTAAATATGGCTGATACCCTGGTGTGGTGGGACAGGACTATAACCTTAGTTATTTGGAAGGCTGAGACAGGAGGGCGGTAGGTTCATTGCCAACCTCCACAACTTAGGAAGGCCCTACACAACTTAGTGAAACCTTGTTTCCAAATAAAAAATAAAATAGAACTGGGGGGGTGTAGCTCAGAGGCAGACTGCTCTTTGGTTCAATCTCTAAATAAATAAATAAATAGACTCATAAATTTCTCCTAAGAGCTTCAAACTCAGTTGAACATGGAAATCAGCAAAGGCTCCGGATTCTCCTTCATATATAGTTTGACTTACATTCATATATCACTTTGTAGTTCACAAAACATCTATGCATATATTTCCTAACTTAGAGCTTGACATCAGTTTTGTGAGGTAAATGTAATAATTTCCATCTCATAGATGGAAAACAACTCAGGTACAATTATTATGTGTTGATTAAAAACAAAAGAAGAGGAAAATAGACTTCAAGAAAGAACAAATATTGCCTAAGATCACACAAACTCTTAGACTCCTTGATAATCAGAAAATAGCAGTGCTCATTCTTTTGCACAAGTTAGGAACATTTTCCACTGGATCCCTCTGTTCATTGTCAGGGTATATAGTTTGGTGGGTTTTATTTGGTTTGTTTGTTTGTTTAATATTATTATTTAAGATAGGTATTTATTTATGTATTTACTCTATCTTTTTAGCACTTAATCTATTTAAGACATTCAAAATACAAAGTATAAAACACCTTTTCTCAAGGTTGTTTTATATTCTACTGGGAAAAATAAGATGCATATAGGTGCCTATAAGTTAAAACAGGAAGTGACACATACCATAAAAGAGATCCAAAAATAAAAATATATGAGAGATCACTTCCAGCTGGGGAAAGAGCAAGGCTTCCTGCAAACAAGACATTAGGAATATGTGACTAAACCAAAAGAAGAAAAAAAAAAAATCCCACTTAACGATCTTTGTAAAACAGCCCACTATTTTGGTAAATTACAAGCTAAAGGAAAAACGGAAGAAAACTATGACCCACTTAAAGTTCATGACATTGTTCTTCCATTAAAAAAAATGAATATGAAATATATAGGCATAAATTCCCACGGTGGCAAGTTGCAGATGCTAAGTTAATAGAGACTCTCCACCTACCCACCCCCAACTCACTTTCCATTGGGGGAAAGCAGAATCTAAATTGGTAGAAAATTATGAGCCTCCCACTTTAGCAGACTGAAAACTCATCAAAGATAAATGTTAGTCAGGGCTAGAAGAATCATCTTCCTCCTGGTTAAACTGCATGTGTTAAGTAGATTTCATATTCTGTTCATTCACTTGATTATACATAACAAAAAAAAGTGGCAGTCATGTACAATCCAAATTTGATTCAACTATAAGGATGTCCTTAGTGCCAATGCAATTATAGTTGCCTTAGACACCCAGGTGGAAGCTCATCAGCCAATATTGTCCTCGTACAGCCGAGTGTACTCACCAGAAATGCACTGACATCAACAACTAGCCCGCCTTATTTTCTGTGACAATTTCTTCCTTAATTTTAATTCTACTAGAACCAAGAGAAAACATGGTTGTGTTTTTAAAAGAGGTGATGCTGACCGCTAGTAGCTACATTTGATTTTTTTTTTTCAGTCACAGGTCTCTAAGGTTAGTTAGTTTTTGTTTTGAGCTTTCTTTCAATGTGCCATTAAAAAAGAAAGAAAAGCCTTTTTTTTTTTTTTCAAAATTTCCACAACTTTGAGATTAAAAGTCCTGAAACCATTGGAGTAGAGAAGTAGGGGCAATTATAGGCTTGAAAATAAGAGCCCAGATCGAGAGAGCCACAGGAAGCTGCAGCAGCGCAGTAGAACCAGCCAGGAGGCTGCAGACCCATTTTGTGGCAAGGACAAAAATTTACCTCATGGAGATACTAAAAGAATTTGTAAATAAAGCAGTTTAGTTATGTTTTATATTTATGCAGCAAGAAAACTTTGTAGAACACTATAGTTTTGAGTGGTTTTTATACATGATTTTATGCTTGAGGCACATATTCTCATTTTTCAGTTATTGTTCAGAAACTAAAACTCAGGATAGGTTTCCACCAAAGTCCTAAGATGAGTTAGTGAAGGAACCAGAACATGAATCTTGAGCTTCTGGTTCCCAGTCCCAGTACCTTTTCACCACCCCACACTCCTGTTGAATAGTTTCAAAAGTTCCAAAAGTGTGACTAAAACTGGCTTTTCTCTTACAGAAAGCAGGAGAATGGAGGGGTGCGTTTCACTCATCAGAAGGGGTCCTGAAAAAAACTAGAAACTGTGTGAGAGAAGCACTCAAATTATCCAAGTCTTTTTAAAAAGATCAAGTCATGCTATTCAATGAACAACAATTTTTAATACTTTTAAAAGGCTGAAAATTCTTGAGGTCCCAGAATGACAAAACAAAAAGCAAAAGCTGGTTTAATTTTATGATCCAATTGAATAATTAAATAAGACTTCTTTTGTTAATAGCTAATAATACTACTATATAGTAGGCTCTGTACCAAATTCTTTATGCCATTAGACACTCATGGCCTTATGTAGCAAGTACTGTTGTGAACTCTCTATCTTACAAACAAGAAAACTTACAAGCAAAGAGGTTGAAGATTTGGCCCAGAGTCACAAAGATGAAATGTGACAGACAGGATTTGAATGCAGGAAGTCAGAGTTCAGATCATAAAGTCCTAATCACCAGCCTGCCTCTACGAGCTTCCAATAATTGCATCCAAACTATGTCAAGATGTTGTGGCATGTACATTACATACAACCACTGTTATTCTTAAGAATCCTAGAATGGATATCATCCTCACTGTATTTATTTTATATTGTGGGAAAACCAAATTTTGGTAACTAAGTGGGAAATAAAGGGGCTTGAGAAGGAGCTTCATATGAGACAAGAAGGAAACAATACCATGAAAACTGAACCTCAGCTCAAGTGAAATAAGTTACTGAAATGCCCACTTCATTTAATAGTTCATCTGTAACTTGGCCAGAGTCATTTCAGGAAAGCCACTTCAGGAAGGGGATAGAAGTCAGCTTGCTTGCAGCATATTGGCAAATGAATGGGAGGTGATGTGAGGTGAGGGAAGGAAGTTATAAAGGAAAATGAGGGCAGCAACTAGAAGGAAACATAGGTCAAAAGATGATGACTAACATGAAAGAGAGCTGGGCATGAGAAGGAGGTAGCAATGGAGACAGAGGAGAGCCTTGATATGGAAAGAAATTTCATACACAACAAGGTGATGAATCAGTCAAACCAAGTCCCCCAAAGGGGCAAAAAGGATGACTATTAGAGGATTTGCCTTAGAGGGAGGATCAGACATTTTAAGATAGCTGCTAGGACCCAGGCTTGGTGGTGCAAGTCTGTAATCCCAGTACTTGGGAGGCTGAGGCAGGAGGATTGCAGGTTCAAGGACAACCTTAGCAATTTAGTGAGATTCTCAGCAACCTAGGGAGACCCTACTCAAAACAAAACATAAAAAGGGCTGGGAGTTAGTCCAGAGATAGAATGCCTCTGTGTTCAATGCCCAGCACCACACACACACACACACACACACACACACACACACACACACACACAACAATAGCTGCTATGTCAAGAAGGGGTTTGAAAAAGTAGAATGAAATGTAAAATGTCTAAAATTCATTTATCTTGTGGAGTTCAGCATTTCTCGATGTGAGAGGTCAAAGAACATCTAGATATACTGAGGTCTCCACATCTGCAGAATATCTGGTGTTCGAAGCTAACAATTTTTTAAAGCTTCTGGCTCACAGCTGTCTTTGCAAGTTCCCTTCTACAGGCTCCCCAGGATCCCTGTGCTGCAAGGCCCTGGCTTCAGCAGCACTTACCTGGAAGTGGGTGAGTGGGAGACAGTGGTAGGTAGCAGTGATTCTAAAAAGAAAAAGTGGATTAAAAAGCCATGCATCCCTCTACATGTAAATAAAGATGCATAAAGAGAAAAAAAACCATAAAATGTCAAAATGTTAGTTTATTTTGATAGGTGAAGAGGAGATGAGCTGAGGGGTTGAGAGCCTTCTGAGCATGGGGGGTCATGGGAACACTTGGGAGTTCAAAGGATGAGAAAGTCTCTATCAACAAAAGCGGATCAAAAGCTTAACTCAGGACACTGGGCATAGGAAATAGAATTAGTAACAGCTTGTCATTTGGGGAAGTCTAACATGTAAACATTATTCTATCCCACGGAACACTCGTGTATTTTGGGAAATAAATTTACTAATCCTCACCATGTTATTTTAGGACACACAAAATTATTGTGAGTCATTGGTTATGTGAATCTGCTCCCACCATGATATTTTAATTTTTTTTCCAAATTAAGTTTCCTTCAAACGTGCCCTGCCTGCCTCTGTGCTTGTGCTTCCTGCCAGTCCAGCCCCACTTCACCGGAAGTCCGGGAAGGCCTACTGGTCCACTCAGAGTGCCCCCAGGCTAGTCCTGCCAGCACTAATTGCTCTCCTTGGACCTCTCGGGCTCTGGCCCAGCACTACTCACGAGATGGTCTGCAAGCTGGGCATGGTGGCACACACCTATGATCCCAGCACTTAGGAGGCTGAGACAGGGGAACGACAGGTTCTAAACCAGCCTCAGCAACTTAGTGAGGCCCTCAGCAACTTAATGAAACCCTGTTTAAAAAAAAAAAAAAGTAGGGTTGGGGGTATAGCTCAGAGGTAGAATGCTCCTGGGTTCAATCCTCAGTCCCCCACCCCGACCCCCCAAAAAAGTAGTCTACAGGCCAACAACCTAGGCAAGGCCAAGAGATGGTTAGGAATGCAGTCTTAGGCACACTCCAGATGTTGCATTGAGATCCTCTGCCAGTTGTGTGTATAATAGAGTTTGGGACATTTAGGCTTCTCATCACAATCTGTCTTAACATTAACTAGGTCAGCTTGTATCTCTCTCTTCCAATTTCCAATTTCAGTTTCTAGAATAAAAGGGATCATTTCCCTTTCATATTCCCTACTGGACATTTGCCTCTAGAATATAATTCCAGAGTCCCTTAGCTCAGTGTAGGCAGCTCTTAATTCATTTTCAGGTTCTTTTTCTTCTGTTACATCCCTCCCAACCCAGACTGCTTGATTAATCCACACTGATACACCTCGCCATAAAAACAAACCATGTGTTTGCAGGCCACTTTTTTTTTTTTGTGACTTTTGTCACATTTTACTTTCATCTCTCCTGATCCCTTTCCTCTTGGTGAATTACTGTCATAGAAGTCAGTTGTCACAGGTCCTAGAAACCCTTGTCCAAAGATTTCCAGCTCTGTGTATGGGTAACACCATATACAGAGTTTCTCTCTCCCCTACCATTTTTTGTTATATTTCTATTATGTCAGAGGTAAACACTATAATAATTATTTTTTCTGTATTTCCCCAAGTAAAATATGAAACCCATAAGGGTGGAGACTACATATTATTGATTTATATACCTAGCACAATTTCTAGCACCTAGTAAGAATCAAGATATGGTTATAGTGTAATATAGATAAATATGGATATGAATATAGTTATTGACATGAATATTTTACCTATTTAGTTTTAGTATATTAGATGTTATATGCATAGTTTACATGTGTAATTTTTAAGCATTTAATTTATATGTGTAGCTTAATTATACTTGGTTTATAAACTTAGTTATATGCAACTTATATGACTAGCTTATATATAATTCATAAAGGCATTTAGCTTGTATGTGTATATTTATGTATGTGTGTCTTATGGTATGTGGATTAGCTGGGTTTTCTCAGTAGAAAATATGGAGACAGGAACATGAGAAAATATTTAAAATGAGAGATTTGGGGAGAATGTTTGATTTCCACAGCCCCCCAAATGACTAATATACCCACATAAGTCCCCGCGAGTTTATGGGATTTGTTTTTGGCAAAAGCCATGCATGCTAAATAGTTAGCCAAATGCCTAAATCATCTAGGTTGCCAAAACTATATTTACAATTGCCTTACTTTAGGCTCTGCAAGACTTTAGGCTCTTCTAATTTCTTACTAGAACCACTTATAAAGCAAAACTCTTTCTGATTTTTGTCCCTGTTTTAAAATCAGTAAACAAACAAATTTTCATACACTGCAAAAAATGCACAATAGCAGACTCAAAGGAATGATTCCTGACCCCAGAAGAAAGTAAGGAAGGACATGAAAAAGAATTTATTAAGTCTCCATTGTATGCCAGGCACCATTCTAGATATTTTACATGCATTCTCATTTTTATCATCATTACAGCTCTAAGAGACACCAAGTCTGAAAGGTAATCATCAATTCTCCTGGTTCTCAGGGCTTCAGACTCGGGCTGGAACTGCACCGCAGTTCTCCTTGGTTCCCAGCTAGCCATTTGCAGATCTCGGAACTTCTCAGTCCCTATGGCCTCATGAGCCAATTCCTTCTAATAAATCTCTCTCTTCTCTCTAGACTAGGGAAGAGGATTAGGGAGGGAGGATCTGATAGGTAGTTCCATTTCTTGAACAACCCTAACACAATAACTTATGTTTACAACTCATTGCCTGCTTAAAATAAAAATAAAGGACAACACTGGAAACAAGTCTTTTGGAAATTCTAGGATTGTCCATACTCCTCAACAAGGTTCCTGTGATGTCTTAATCATACCCATTCAGCATGAGCATCAAGAATTAAAAGTTGAAATCTGCCTCTGCCACAGCCTAAAGAGAATCAGGATGGTGACAGAGAACTACGGAGTGAGTATTCAGACCACAACTTAGCAGCACTTCCTTAAGGCATGTGTATCCATCAGCTCATTCTATTCTCTCTTTCTTAGAGGGCAGGTGAAGGTTTATTTTTCTCAATATTCCAAGTGCTCCATTTGTCTATGGCACTAACCACGATCTGCATTTAACTATATGCTTACTTGTTATCTATTTTCCTCTGAGGTTTAAATTATCCTGACTTTATAGGCTCAGAGAAATTAAGTAATTTAACTTATCATTTACTATCTTACACTGCTCTTTCTGCACAAACTTCACCCAAGCCCATTTATAGTTGGTGCTTTACAGCAGTGTAATTGGCCTATATCATTTGGTTTCAGTCCTTTCCTGACAGCCACATAAAATGCCAATATTAGTACCTAACTTCACTTTTCCAAGAGATAGTCAACCTTGTTTCTTAACCTAAATGATGATTTTTTTGCAAATCAAAAAAGCATTCTACTGCCTCAATTGGATGATACTTGTGAGAAAAATTCTAATGAGTCACTTTTTCTCATGAGTTTGTATGTTTTTGGAAGTAAAAACAGTTGAATGAATGGTGACGTTAAAGCTTTTACTCATCACCCCCAGAAATCTGGTAGGAAGAGTACATTTAACCCTGAGGGAAAATAAGGAGTAATGAGAACCATGCTTTCAGCCATACTCAGCTAATGAGAACAATAACATCAAAATATTCCTAGGGGACATGACTTAGCAGCCTCAGTAATTTTAGAAGTAAAAAATTTCCCGTTATTTTCCTGGGAGAAATTGTTGATCCTCCATATATTTTAAAGTTATCTTTGAACATTTAATGTATACCACAAATAACTGAAATAGGTGGCAAGATAAGGGAGAAACCTTTCCTACAAATATTATTCACACAACTCATATCAACTTTTTATTAAAAGTCTCCCAAAACTTCAGAATATTGCCTTAGATCAGTGGTTTTCCAACTTTACTCTGACTTTATCACATTCACCTGCAGAGCTTGTTAAAAAAGAATGCTGCCCCAACCCCACACCATGGTTTCCAATTCAGGGGGAGTGGGATGAATCCTGAGAATGTACATTCCTAAGAAGTCCCCTTATATTGATGCTACTTACAGAATTATAGGAGGCTTAAGTTAGCTATTGTAACTTATCATATCACTCTAATATTAATATTTTATGAGACAATAACAGCTAAATGGACAAGAGTTATAACTCCTATTATGACTTAAATATGTATTAGACTATTCAAAAATTAGCTATTTCAAAGTACAAGGCTGTGATGATTAACTTGGGATGTTGACCTCACTGGATTAAGGGATGCCTACAGAGCTGGTAAAGCGTCACTTCTGAGTATGTTTGTGGGGTGTTTCCAGAGAAGATGGGCATGTGAGTTAGCAAACCAAGTGGGGAAGACCCACTTTCAATGTTGGCAGGCACCATACAATTATCAGGGGGCCCTGACGGAACAGAAAAGTGGAAGAAGGGAGAAACTCTCTGGATCTTCCTCCCTGAGTGGAGCATTTCCTCTTGCTGCTGCAGTTGGACAGGTTCTTTAGGCTTTGGACTCTGGGACTTGCACCAGTGGCCCTCTGGGGGCTCTTGGACCTTTTCCCATGGTCTAGAGGCTGCAACATCAACCTCCTGGTTCAGAAGCTTCTGTCTTCTTAGACTGCGCTATGCTACTGGCTTCCCTGGTTCTCTAGCTTGCAGTCAGTCATCAGAGAACTTTTCATCCTGTGTGATCATATAAGTCAATCCTTAATACATCATTTCTCATTCTTATGTACCCTCCTATTGATTCTGTTTCCCTGGAGAACACTAACCAATGTGACAATGGTGAAATGCATGGATCTGACCCAAGGTACCAGGTAAGCTTTCACTATTTCTAACCCACAATCTGAACTAGTCATGAGCTTCACATTGAAAAGACCCTCAAAGAACAATCTGCCACATGTCATCTCTCAAGGAAAGAAGACCTAAATAGGAGAGATTGGAAGTACAAATGGAACAAAAGTGGGGAAAAGAGAAAGCTTTCAAAAAATAAAGCTTCAAGCCGGGCGTGGTGGCGCACACTTGTAATCCCAGCATTCGGGAGGCTGAGACCGGAGGATCCGGGTTCACAGCCAGCCTCAGCTACCTAGTGAGGCACTCCGCAACTTAGTGAAACTCGGTTTCAAAATAAAGAATAAAAAATAGGGCTGGGGGTGTAGCTCGGAGGTAGAACGCCCCTGAGTTCAATCCCTAGTATCGCAAAAAAAAAAATAAAATAAAACTTCAAAAAGTCAAAAGAGTCTTACACATGGTCTGTTATCATGATGATTTGCCTAAGGAACATTTATCCAAATTGCAAGTATAGATCTTGACTTAATATTAGAAATAACCTCTTTAGTTTTTGCTCTGTATCCATTTGTCTTTTTCCTTCCTTCTGCTTCCTAGTGGTGTAAACTTCCTGTTAGTGTATTTTTATTAAACAAGACCACCATCAAAGCCACATAAAAGTGATGTATTTCATATGGTTTTATTTAAATAGAATTCATGCTATAATATTGCTAGAGGGCAATTAGGCTGTATAAATCAAAATCTTCTAAGAAGTATATTCTCTTTGACCCAGAAAATCCATTTCTTGGAATTTATCCTGAGGGATATTAACATGACTATATCTTCAAAATTTAGCAACATGGATATTCATCAAGCAATGTTTATTTTTAAAACATTGTAAAAGCTTAAATGTCTAATGAAATAATATTTTTAAATCTGTGACACATTAACATGAATCATTTAAAATAGAAGAATTTTTAATCAGCATAGAAAGATAGCCAAGACATATTACATTTAGAAAAATCAGCTGAAAGCAGTATGTTTTGAATTGTTACTTTAAAAATATACATATATATCAATAAGTGAAAGACTATAATCATATATTGAAATATTAACCTATCATCTCATTATTACTGGCCAATAATTATTCAACTTTTTTTTTACTTGTCCAGATCTTTTATTATGAACATGTTTAAGCTTGGCATAAGAAAAACAAAATTTAAACTTAATTAATTTCAATATGTATAAATAGTTATGATGAGCCGGGCGTGCTGGTGCACGCTTGTAATCCCAGCATTTGGGAGGCTGAGACTGGAGGATCGGGGTTCGCGGCCAGCCTCAGCTACCTAGTGAGGTCCTCTGCAACTTAGTGAGAATCGGTTTCAAAATAAAGAACAAAAAATAGGGCTGGGGGTGTAGCTCGGAGGTAGAATGCCCCTGAGTTCAATCCCCAGTACCGCAAAAAAAAAGTAGTTATGATGAGAATTTTTATTCCATATATGATAAATGAAGACACTTGAGAACTTTATAAAAGCTAATTTTATTTTCATATACAGACAAATTATTTCAGCTAGGTAACCTCTGGATGGTAAAATCTAGTTTTTTGGTTTTTTTGGTTTTTTTTGTTTTTTTCTTTGTGGTACTAGGGATTGAGACTCTGAATTACACATCCACCCTATTTATTTTTTATTTTTTATTTTGAAACAGTGTCTCACTAAGTTGCTGAGGGTCTCACTGATTTACTGAGGCTGGTCTCAATCCTGCAATCTTCCTGTTTTAGCCTCCCAAGTACTGGGATTACAAACATGAGCCACCCTGCTGGAACTGACCAATCATTAGAGAGAGAGCCATTATTTTATTGAAAGAAAAATTTGGTTATTAAGTGCTTTAGACATAATTCTATCTTGTTAAATAAAAAATATATGTGGGATTTTTTTTAGTTGATGTTCAATGAACAGTGCTTCAGTTCATGGGAAGCCAAATATTCTAATTCCTGTCCCATTAAAAAGCACAAACTTAACTTCCTTTAGTTTCTGTGTCCTAAAATTTGCTGCATTCAGGAGTGGTCAGAACAATGGTTTAAAGAATGGAAACTACAGCCAGCTCAGGAATGTGAAACTATTTCTGAATGGCAGTATTTTTCTTCTTTCATCTTAAAACATAAATGGCTAGCATCTACACTAACCATCATACATGCCAACGTCGGATGGTTCTCAAAACACCAGTGGTAGATTGTTCTTTATTTAAAAAGACTGCTTCAGAACTGGCTCCTGCCCTTGAAGGTCCAGTTCTAAACATTCCACTAACTGCTCTGTGGTTGTGGTTTAATTATTCAAACGATCCTAGAGTCTCAGATTCCTCAGCTATAATGCTCAAAAGTTTGAAAAAAATGATCTCTAAAATTAGCATAAGGCTATTTCTGACTCTGTTACTTTTATTCTAGGAGTTCCTTCATGCTTATTAAATAGTCTTCACTTTGCACAAACTTCAAAGGCATGAAAAACATACAAATAATTCTCATTATTCTAGGGTACCCTTTTTAAAAATATAAACTGGAAACAATTATGAAGTTATTTATAAAGACTCACTATTGAAAGTGGAATTTTCAGTTTGTTCAAAGTAAGCAATGAAAGACAACTTCCTATTGAGAAATCAAAAACTTAGTGAACTGTTACTAAAATGCCTACAACCATAAATTACAACTTTTCATCTATTTTTAAATTAAAGTTTAATGACTCATCTTTGCCATTTGACTATAGACTGCATTTCATTTTTATTTGTATGTACATAATTAAATTTAATCCTTATTTTTGAGCACTTAAGTCAATTTATATCCTTGACTCTCTTTGATTTAAAAATTTTTTTTAAAAAATGCTACTTCTGAAAGTTTCTGGGTCCTATTTATTTAAATACTACCTGGAGTGGTTGATATGATCCAGTTGGTATCAATATCAACTGTGCTTTTGAAACTCCTCAAAGTTTTCACATTCATTCACATAATTTATTATAAGTATCAAATCAAATAATGTTATATATATATATGAAACACAATTATCCTCATTTTCCAAATAGAGGGATGGAGAAATAAACTAATATCATAGTTTTGTACCCATAACAATCACTTACTGAGCTTTTTCTAAAATGGAAGATTTCATCACTATAGAAATCAGCATAGAGGTTCCAAAAGAGTAGGTATGAATCACCATGTGACCCTCATTATACCACTCCTTGACATCTTTCTAAAAAAATTGAAGCTAGAATATTATAGTGATACATGCATATCCATGTTTACTGCAGCCCAATTGATAATAGTCAAATTAAGGGACCAACCCTGGTGTCTTTCGTTTAGTGAATGGATATAGAAAATATAATATATATACACAATGGAATTTTACTCAACCATAAAGAAGAGAAAAATTATGTAATTTGCAGTAGAATGGATGCAACTAGAAAACTTTATGCTTAGTGAAATCAACCAGTCTTAGAAAGTCAAGATTGGTATGTTTTCTCTCAGATATGGAAGCTAGAGAGAAAATAAGAAACAAAAGGGACTTTATGATCATAAGGAGTGAGAACAGTAGAACAGTGGAGGGGATCAAGGGATAGAGTAGAGGAGGGAAAAATGGGGACTCGAGGAAGGAAACAGACCAAATATTATTATCCACATATGAAGGTATCACTAACAATGTTACTAGTACGTTATGGGGCAAGAGGAAGGGGTTAGCAGGATGGTGTTAAAAGGGAACCACACCAAGCAATGCTGTGTGCACACATAAATGTATCACTTTGATTCTCACTATGAGGTATAACTATATTGCACCAACAAAATTCTAAAGAAATTTTTAAAAATGAAAGTTCTCATTTAAACTTCACAATGATTAAAAACTATGAATATTCTCTAGATGAGGAGACAGAAGCTCAATAATATTAAAAAATTGTTCCAAGGCTAAATAATTAAAAATGGTGCGTTAGGGGTGAGAGCCTATTAAGTATATAAAAACACCCATAATCTGTGACTTTTCATTATTTTGGCATTTAAATTTTGGCATTCTAAATTTCAAGTTAAAAGGTACTATAACTCCCCCTTTAGATATTTGGAAAGTTTTCACTTAATATTACAAAATTAATATCCTTATCCTCAAAGTAATTCAAGTAAATCTTTCAACCTTGCAAGCTAGAATCTTAAATAAGACTCTCCTAATAGAAATAATTTGTTCAATATGGAAGCTGCAGTATGCAAAGCATCACCTATTTGCATACAAATTAATAAATAACATTCTCCTAAAGTTAATTTTGTTAAGCAGATCAATTTTCCCTGATAAAGCACCAATATTCCCCTTGCAGATTTTAGTTAGATAAATGGCCAACAAGTATTTGAAAAAAATGTTCACTGTTCATTAGAGAAGTGCAAATCAAGACAACAATGAGAAAAGATGGCAGGAAAGTAATAGGGAGACTATTAGAGAAGAGGAAAGGGACAAGAGGGAGAGCTATAGAGGTGGGGATGATTAAGGTATGTTATTTGTATGCATCAGTATGCCACTGTGAAACCCATTATTCTGTATAATTAAAGTGCACTGATAAAAATTATGAAATGTCATCTCACCCCAGTTAGAATGGCTATTATCAAAAAGACAAAAAATAATAAATGCTGTCAAGGATACAAAGAAAGGGAACTCTAGTATACTGTTGGTAGAAATGCAAATTAGTAATAGCCATTTTGGAAAACAATATGCGAGTTTCTCAAAATATTAGAAATACAACTACCACATATGCCAACAATCCCACTCCTGGGTATATATTGAAAGAAAATGAAATTGATATGTCAAAAAGATACCTGTACTCTCATGCTTATTGTCACACTATTCACAATAGTCAAGATATGGAAGCAACTAAAGTGTACATCAGTGGATGAATGAATAAAGAAAATGTGGTATACATACCTAATGGAATCTTGTTTGGCCATAAAAAGTGAAACTCTAGCCGGACGTGGTGGTGCATGCTTGTAATCCCAGCATTCGGGAGGCTGAGACTGGAAGATCTGGGTTCGCGGCCAGCCTCAGCTACCTAGTGAGGCACTCCGCAACTTAGTGAGACTCAGTTTCAAAATAAAGAATAAAAAATAGAGCTGGGGGTGTAGCTCGGAGGTAGAATGCCCCTGAGTTCAATCCCCAGACCTGCAAAAAAAAAGTGAAACTGTCCTTTGCAGCAACAGGGATGGAACTACAGAACATTATGATAAGCAAAATGAGTTAGGCACAAAAAAGCAGATGATGCGTGTTCTAACTCACACATGGAAGCTTTAAAAAGTTGATCTCATAAAAGTAGAGAATAGAACAGTGGTCACTACAGGCTAGGAAGGGAGTAGTGTAGAAAGAAGTTGGACAAAGGGTATCAAAATATAGTTAGGAAGAATAAATTCTAGTGTTCTATAGCATAGTAGAGTAACTATAGTTTATAAAAATATATCTCAAAATGTCTAGAAGAAATTCAAATGTTCCCAACCCAAAGAAATGCTAATTACACTGATATGATCACTGCACATCCTACACACGTACCAAATCACCACGCTGTATCCCATAAGTATATGCAATTACTATGTGTCAATTAAAAATAATTAGGTGGCACAGATGTTTTCATTGTTTTCCATAAGTGGACTGTATGTAAGGCTGTAAAAATATTAGATGTGGAGCTTAAAAAATAATGGGATTTATATTTTAAAATAACATACACAAAATTTAACCTACTAGGAAAACCATGGTGATACAATTCTTTGAAAGTAATGATAGGACTGAAGTACAAGAATGTGATGTTTGTCACAAAAAGACAAAAAAATTGTACTCTTATTTTTTGGTGAATTGAAAAAGGAACACCATAAAAAAAAAAAAAACAGAGAAAATTATTATTCTTCCCAATTTGTATGTGTGTGGTTTCTAGAGCTGAAAGGAACTTTAATGATGCCATCTCCCTTCACTAGTCCTCTGACAACAGTTGGGACCCTGGAGAGATCAAGTGAAGCAGAAAGGGCACATGATTCCCTCTGGGATACCCGGAGCTTGACTGTAGAAGAGAGTGGGGTGGAGAATCACATGTGGTTGGGGAGGGATGCTGGGGAGAGTTCAGATCAGGCAATGCTTGATGACTAGAATTAAGATAATTCCCATGAGAGGAAGTGGAATTCCAGGAAGGAGACTCAGTATTCATCATTATTCTGCCTGCATTAATGTAAGCAGTGCAAATTCCTTCTGAGACCTGGCCATGTCTGTCAGTCACCTAGAAAGTTCATCTTCCTTCCCACTAGCTCTTCTCCTTAAGGAGCAGATCAAGTAGAAGTATGTGGGTGTGGGGGTGTGGGGGTGTGTGTGCGTGCACACACACACATGCGCATGTGCATAAGCTACTGGGGATTGAATCCAGAGGCATTCTGTCTTGATGCTATACCCCCAGCCTTCCCCCCCCCATTGGTTCATTAGAGTCTCACATCATAATGTAGTTCACAGTGATAGTGACACACGTGCACACAGCACTTGGTGAGCTTTCCCCCCACCTCCCTCTCCACTTCCTCCTTTCCCATACAGGATTGAGATTGACACTGTCATTCTTACTTATGTACATGATGTCAGTGGAAGTGATTCCTCTATTATTCCCCCCTCCACCTTCTCCCAGACCACCTCCCTGGCTCCACTGAGGTTTCTCCTCCATTTCTGGAGTCCTTCTGGTATCCTAATTACTCCCTAGCTTCCCCCATATTAAAGAAAATATATAACCCTTCACTTTCTGTGATTGGCTCATTTAACATCATGTTCTCCAGGTCCTTCCATTTTCTTGCAAGTGACATTATTTTATTCTTCTTAATTGCTGAGTAGAATTCCATTGTGTGTATTTCCCATAGTTTTGTAATCCATTCATCTGTTGATGGACACCTGGGTTGGTTCCACAATTTGGATATTGTGAATTGTGCTGTTATGAGCATGTGTATGCGTTTATTACTATAGTTCTCTGGTTTCAACCTCTTTGGAAAGATACCCAGGAGTGGTAAAGCTGGATCATATGATGAATCTATTCCCAGTTTTCTGAGGAATCTCCACACTGATCTCCATAGTGACTGAACTAGTTTACAATTCCACCAATGGTATAGAAGAGTTCCTATTTCCCCACATCCTCACCAGCATTTGTTGTTGCTTGTCTTCTTGTTGCTTGCCATTCTGATTGGGGTCAGATGGAATCTCAGTATAGTTTTTATTTGCATTTTCCTGATTGCTAGTGATGTTAAACATTTTTTATGTATTTACTAGCCATGTGTATCTCTTCTTTTGTGAAGTGTCTATTTAGGTCAATTGCCCATTTCTTCATTAGGTTATTTGTTTTGAGGCAGTATCTCACTAGGTTGTTGAGAGTCTCACCAAATTGCTCAGGCTGATCTTAAACCTGCAATCTTCCTGTCTCAGCCTTCTGAATACTGGTATTACAGGTGTGTACCACCAGGCCTGGTCACACTGTTCCTTACATTTACTGTAATTGGTAATTGTAATTTTATCCTTATATTCTTTCTCTTGTACCATATTGGTAAAGAAGGGGAAACATTATTTGAATGAGTTAAGTGCAGACCTGCTCGTATGTTAATGAATTGCTTCTAGAACTACTTTCAAAGACTACTCTCCATAGATTTGTTTTTAAATTAAATATGCATTTAGATATTCTTGGAAATCAAATGAGAATGTATAAATAAAATTTAGATATTAGTGAGGTGATTTAAGAGAGGGAGAGAAAAACAGACAGAGACAGAGAAACAATGCAAACATGAGCATTTTCCTGGAAAATAGGATATGAAATTTTAAAATAGACACAACAGTCTATAGTCCTAAAGAGGATAAGAATCACTGATATAAATGACCTATTCAATCCCTCCCATGCTAAAATTCTATGACTCTATCATTAAATCTGTTAATTATAAAAATGTAGATTTTTGAACAAGTATTTCATAATTTGAACAGATTAAAATGCAATACGTGCTATTTAAAAAAGAATGAGGACTTTTTCAGCAGTTAGCTACAAAGGAATGAGTCTCCCAAGCACCCACATGTGCAAGTCTGAAGAAAACAGCTCTCAGAGTGTCAGCTCCAACTTCCTGTCTAATGTCCTTCGGTTCAGCCTAAAGAATTCCCCTGATACAGGACTCATCTAGTGACTAACTCCTGCATCTCTTGTTTATCTGGTGCTCCAGTTTGAATGTGTGCATCCCTCCAAAATACCTGATGAAATGTCTACCCCAATGCAACAATATTGAGAGGTGGGGACTTCAGGAGGTGCTTAGGCCATGAGGCTCTAGGCTCATGGAAAAATATGGACCTTTAGGAAAGAGCACTCATGCCCAGTATCATGGTATGTAAAAGTAATCTCAGTGCTTGAGAAGCTGAGACAAGAAGACCACAGGTTCAAGACTAGCTTTGGCAACTTAGTTGCTGAGACCCTCATCAACTTATTGGGACCCTATTTCAAAATAAAATAGGGCTGGGGTGTTGCTCAGAGGCTCAGAAGTGGAATGCCCCAGTACGAGGGAGAGAGAGAGAGAGAAGAGAAGAGAAGAGAAGAGAAGAGAAGAGAAGAGAAGAGAAGAGAAGAGAAGAGAAGAGAAGAGAAGAGAAGAGAAGAGAAGAGAGAAGAGAGAAGAGAGAAGAAAGAAAGAAAGATTGACTTGTCTAACATGCACATGGCCCTGGTTTGATTCCCAGCACTACATACACATATTTTTAAAATATACGTATAGTAAGCCAGACACAATGGCACAAGCCTGTAATCCCACCTACTCTCTGTGCTGAGGCAGGAGGATCACAAGTTGGAGGCCAGCCTGGGCAACTTAGCAACACTGTCTCTGAAAATAAAATAGAAAGGATTGGAGATATACCTCTGTGGTAGAGTGCACCTGGGTTCAATCTCCAGCACTGCAAAAGAAAAGAATGAGGACAAAGGGAAAAAGCTTGAAATAGTGAATTCTACCTTTCTGCCCCTCCACCATGTAAGGACACAGCAGTGAGGTGCCATGTTGGGAGGAGGAAGCCAGTCCTCTCCACTCACTGGATATCCTGGGGTCTTGACCTTAGACTCCTTAGCCTATATAACTTTAAAGGGCAAGTTCAGTTGTTAGTAAGTTCCCAGCCTAAGGTATTTTGTTACTGCAGTGTGAAGGAACCCAGGAGTTTGGGGACTCCTCCAACTCCTGCCTCCTATGGAAAGGACATTTTTGCTGAGCATAGCATATTCCTGGCTGACAGGTGTGGTTTTCATCACTTTGAGTACATCAACCCACGGACTTCTGGATTCCAGGGTTTCTGATGAGAAACTTAATGAGGACCTTATGGGAAAATTAACATGAAAGCTCACTTCCTCTAGGCCCCATAGATGTTAACAATGTGCCCTATGGTGTCTTAGGGAACAGAGCATTTTGTTATAGTATCACCATGTGAGTGAAGTGCTACCATCCTTTTGACACCAGTCATTCCAAGTTGAAAGAAAAAGGATTTGAGTCAGTCATGGTAGCACACATTTGTAATCTCAGTACCTGGAAGGCTGACACAGGAGAATAACAGATTTGAGGCCAGCTGTAGCAACTTAGCAAGGCCCTCAGCAACTTAGTGAGACCCTGTTTCAAAATAAAAAATAAAATAGGGCTGGTGGTGTAGCTCAGAGGTAGAATGTCCCTGGGTTTAATCCCCAGTACCGCAAAAAAAGAGGGTGAGGGAAATTTTGATCTTTTGAGTGAAGGAAGATATGATGAGGTCATTATCACAAATTTTCACTCCCAAAGTTAAAAGGCCATTGAAGCATCCTACAAATTTTAATTTCTAAATTAAACACCAGTTTCTATAATCCACTGAAGCAAAAGCTTCTGGAATTCTTATTCTTATTAAAGAGAAAAAGGTCCTGGAAGCCCCAAATGAAACAGCCATAGTGGACCATGCCCAACTGTGACCTGGCCATTTCTTATTGTGTTGTTTGACTTCTTGACCATTGACTTTCTCATTGGGGTTAGATGAAATTTCAGTGTAGTTTTAATTTGCATCTCCTTGATTGCTAATGATGTTGAACATTTTCCATGTATTTATTGGTCATTTGTATTTCTTCTTTTGTGAAGTGTTTATTGTTCATTTCTTGATTGGGTTGTTATTTTTTTTCTTTTTAGTGTTAAGTCTTTTAAGTACTTTGTATATTCTATATATTAGTCCTCTATCAAATGAATAACTGGCAAAGATCTTCTCCCATTCTGTATGCTCTCTCTTTATATTCCTAATGGAAACTTTTTAGTTTAATGCCATCTCATTTATTAATTCTTGTTTTAATTTCCTGAGCTTTGACAGTCTTATTGAGGAAGCATCTATACACATGTGCCTATATGTTGGAGTGTTGGGCCGATACCCTTCTCTAGTAATTTCAACATCTCTGATCTAATTTTCAGGTCTTTGATACATTTCAAGTTGACTCTTGTACAGAATGAGAGGTAGGAATTTAAATCTATTTTTCTACAAATGGATAACCAGTTTTGCCAGCACTATTTGTTGCAAAGGCTGTCTTTTCTCCAATGTATGTGTTTGGCAACTTTGTCAAAAATCAATTGGCAATAAGTGTATACATTTTTTTCTTTATCTTCTATTCTGTCCCATTGGTATATTATTGTGATGTCTCTTGCATGGTTTTTATTGCTGAGAATTACTTTGGCTTGTTCTGGGTCTTTTGTTTTTCCATATGAAATTTAGGACTGATTTTTCTAGGTCTGTGAAGAATGACATTGATATTTTGATAGGGATTGCATTGAATCTGTAGATCACTTTTGGTAGAATGGCCATTTTGATAATATTTATTCTCCCTATCCAAGAGCATGGGAGATCTTTTCCTCTTCTAAGATCTTCAATTTTTTTCTTTAGTTTTTTATAATTTTCATTGTAGAGATCTTTTGCCTCCTTGTTTAAATTGGTTCCTAGATGTTTTATTGTTTTAGAGGTTAATATTAATGGAATTGTTTTCTTTCGTAGAGAAAAGCTACTGATTTTTCACATTGATTTTGTATTCAATAACTTGCTAAATTTGTTACTCACCTCTAGAAGTCTTTTGGTTGAGTTTTTGAGTCTTCTAAGTATAGGATCATGATATCTGCAAATAAGGATAATTTCATTTCTTCCTTTCCTATTTGTATTTCTTTTACTTCTTTCTCTTGTTTTATCACTCTGGCTAGAGTCTCAAGTACTATCTTGACCAGAAGTGATAACAGTTGGCATCTTTGACTTGCTCCTGTTTTTTCTCCATTCAATATGATGTTGGCTTTGGTTTCTTTATATTGTCTTTACAACAGTATCAAGGTAAGTTCCTTCTATTTCAATTTTCTGCTGTGTTTTTAACATGAATTGGTGTTAGATTTTGACAAATGTTTTTTCAGTATTTATTGAGATACTCGTGTAATTTTTGTCCTTAGTTCCATTTATGTGGTGAATGATATGTATTGATTTGTGTGTGCTGAACCAGCCTTGCATCCCTAGGATGAAACCAACTTGGTCATGGTGTGCAAATATCTTGATATGGTTTTGAATGTGTATCACTAGTATTTTGTTTAGAATGATTGCATCTATGTTCCTCAAGGATATTGGTCTGTAATTTCCTTTTCTTGAAGTAACTTTATTCAGTTTTGATATTAATGTGATACTGGCCTCATACAAGGAGTTTGAAAGAATTCCATCTATTCCTATTTCATGGAATGATTTGTGAAATATTGCATATAGTTCTTCTATAAAGGTTTTGTAGAATTTTTCTGGGAATCAGTCTGTAATTTTCTTTGATGGAAGGCTTTTTATTGCTATTTCTATTTCTTTGCTTGCTATTGGTTGGCTTAGTTTTTCAAAATCCTTTTTGTTTAATTTAGGTAGCTTGTATGTATCTAGAAATCTGATTGTTTCTTCTGTTTTCCATCTTATTGAAGTATATATCTTCAAAATAGTTTCTGATGATCCTCTGGATTTCCCCACTACATAGGGTGATGTCTCAGCTTTCATTTCTTATTTTAATAATTTGGGTTAATTCTCTCATTCATTTTGTTAGGTTGGCTAAAGGTTAATCAATCTTGTTTATCTTTTCAAAAAACAAACCTTTTGTTTTATTTATCTTTTATACTTTTTATTTTTGTTGTTCTCTATTTCAATTTTTTCTGCTCTGATTTTAATTATTTTCTGCCTTCTACTATCTTTGGGATTTGTATATTCCTGTATTTTGATGTGACTTAAGGTGTGTCATTAAGTTGTTTACTTGGTGACTTTCTGTTTTTCTTATGCGGGCACTCAGTACTATAAATTTCCCTCTTAAAATCATCTTCAAAATGTCCCATAGATTTTAGTATGTTGTGTCTCTATTTTCATTTACTTCTAGAAACTTTTAAAAAATTTCTCCCCCTATTTTTTCTATGATCCAGTCCTCATTCAAAAGTTTATCATTCAATCTCCATGTATTTATGTAATTCCTTTGGGTCTTCCTGTTGTTGATTTCTACTTTCATCACATTATGATCTGAAAAGATGCACTGAATAGTATTACTTTTTTAAAAATTTGCTAGTACTTGCTTTGTGGCCCAGAATGTGGTCTATTTTGGAGAAGGTTCCATGAGCAGCTGAGAACAGTGTGTATTCAGCTATTGTTGGTTGGAATATTCTGTATATGTCTACCAGATTCATTTGGTCAGTAATATTTTTTAAGTCTAAAGAGTCTTTACTGATCTTTTGTCTGGGAGATCTATCTAGTGGTGTGAAAGGTGTATTGAAGTCTCCCAGTATTATTACATTGGAGTCTATCTGAAACCTAAAGCTACAAAGTATTTGTTTTCTAAAAGTGGGCACACCCACATTTAGAGCATAAATGTTGACTATCATTATATCTTCTTGTTGGATTGTTCCTTTCATCAGTAAGAGATGACTCACTTTTTCTTCTTCTGATATATTTTAGCTTAAAGTCTGCTTTGTCGGATATGAGAGTTGCTACCCCTACTTGTTTTCCGTCTCTAGTTACATGAAATATCCTTTTCCATCTTTTCACCTTTATTCTATGAATATCTTTGCCTGTATGGTGAGTTTCTGCAAGCAGCATATAGTGGGATTATGTTCTTTAATCCACATTGCCAGTCTATGCTTTTTAATTGGGGATTGTAGACTCAATGCTATAATTGAGAGATGATTTTTGTTTCCTGTCATTTTTAGTTATATTTTCTGCTTGATGTAGTGTTATTTCTCCTTCACTTAGTTGCTTTTCTGGTGGAATTCACCCCTTCTCTAGTTCTGGTTTTTATTTCTTTTTTCTTCTTTGTGTTTTATTTCTTTAAGTATTTTCTTTAGTGCCAGCTTGGTACTTATAAATTCTTTTAGTTTCTGCTTGTCTTGGAAGGTTTTTATTTCTTTGTCAATTTTGAATGATATATTTTTTGGATATAGCAGTCTTGGTTGGAAGGATTTTTGTTTTTGTTTT
Source organism: Graphiurus murinus (assembly GCA_004027655.1). Lineage (NCBI taxonomy): Eukaryota > Metazoa > Chordata > Mammalia > Rodentia > Gliridae > Graphiurus > Graphiurus murinus. The sequence goes on along the minus strand of PVLC010007555.1, from coordinate 32,763 downwards.
TGTTTTTGTTTTTTTCCAGGGTTTAAAGTACATCATACTAGTCCCTCCTGGCTTTCATGATTTTTTTTTTTTTTTCAGTACTGGGGATTGAACTCAGGGGCATTCTACCTCCAAGCTACACCCCCAGCCCTATTTTTTATTCTTTATTTTGAAACCGAGTCTCACTAAGTTGCGGAGTGCCTCACTAGGTAGCTGAGGCTGGCCGCGAACCCGGATCCTTCGGCCTCAGCCTCCCAAATGCTGGGATTACAAGCATGCGCCATCACGCCCAACTGGCTTTCATGATTTGAGTTGAGAAGTCTGGAGTGATTGTTACTGTTTTGCCCCTGAATGTCACCCATCTTTTTGTTCTCAATGCATTTAAGACTCTCTCTTTGACCTGTATGTTAGTCATTTTGATTATTATGTGGTGTAGAAATATTGTTCTTTGATCTTGTCTTACTGGAGTTATGAATGTTTCCTGTACATGGATGTCCATCTCACTTTCCAGGTTTGGGAAATTCTCAGATATTATTTATCTGAAGAGGTTTCTAATGTCCTTGTTTGTGCTTCTAGGCATTCTTCAATGTCTATTATCTGTAAGTTAGGTCATTTCATATTATCCTATATTTCTTGAATATTTTGGTTGTGTTATTGTCTTCTCTATATTGGTGACTGTGTGGTCAATTTTGAATGTGCTGTCTTCTAAGAGTAAGACTATTTTCTGTGTGGTCTATCTGCCAGAGGTGATTTCTATTGAGGTTTTTATTTCATTTATTGTCTCCTTCATTTCATTCAGGTCCTCTTTTTGGTTCTCATTTGGGGCTTCAATCTCTTTATTGATATGTTCTTTCCTATCCTTTACACTTTCTCTGATTTCATTTCTAAGGCCTTTGATCATATGGAAAATCAAAATTCTGAATTCTCCTGGCATTTTCTGCAGCTCAGTATCAGTGATCTCTATTGTTGAGTTGTGGGAGCTTATTGTTTCCTCATTGGTCTTCATTCTCATGTTTTCAGGATTCTCAGGTTTTTATCTCTGTTGTCTTGGCATCTTCTTCCTCTTTGTGTGGGAGTTCTATATCTATTTTTTATCCTTTTACAATAAGGCCTATCTTGGGGGTATATATTTGCTTCAATAAAGCTGTCTCATATAATCAGAATTTTGAGTTAGTCCTACAGAACCTCTTCAGCAGGATAGAGTTCTTAGTCAGTGCAGGCAAGCAGCAGTCCCTGATTGGCTGCATGCCTCCTTGCTCTTCGAGCCCAAACTCAGCAGGGCCAGAGACTATAATGTTCTGTTCAGAGTCTGTGGCTAGATGCCTGAGATTTAATGCCCCACAGACACCACCGCTGCTCTGCTGATTGTAAATACATGAAACCTTTCAGACTGTTGGCCTCCAGGCTCCATAGTCACTGGGCCTGAACTCAGCAAAGCCAGAGATTATGACATTCCAAGCTTGTGGCCTGGCTAGCTGAGCTTTGATACCTCAGGGATACCAATGATGACCTGTTGGTTGCAATCATGTGGAGCCCTGTCAGACACTGGCCCCCAGGCACAAACCCTGCTGATCACCAGGCACAAACCCTGCTGGCCTGTCGTGTGGCTTTCTGAATCAAATTGCCCCAGAGACACTGCTACTACTCTGCCAGCTGAAATCACATGAAACACTGCTGGTCCCCTCCTTGCTTTCAGGGCCCAAACTCTACCAGGGAGAACATTCTGAACCACAGGCTTAGATGGTTGAATTATTTAGCCCCAGGCACACTGCTGCTGCTCTGCATAGCTGCTATCATGTGAGATATTACTATCAGCCTTGGTGTTTATAGCACCCAAACACCACTGGGCAAGAGTTTATAGCCTTCCAAGCCTGTGGCATGGTTGGCTGAGTTATTTCACCCCCACAGACACCACTGCTGGCAGTTTCTGCTGTGATCAATCACCAGAGACCCCACAGGGAAGGGTAAACTGTGGACCTTAGGTCCCTCCCAAGTGTCTCTAGAGACTATCTGCTAATTTATGTTTCTTCTGTGTCTAACTGTAGCTCCAGTTCCCCTTCCCCTGCAGGGATGGTTTGCAAACTCACAGACTCCTCATGTTTGTTCATTGCCACACAGGTCCCTGCAGTCATGCAGTCTTCCTGGGACAATTTGTAAACTCAGTCTTGACAAGCTCCTCGTAGTCACTTGGGTCCCTGCAGGAAGGGTCTGTAGTTTCTCTATCCCAACGAGTTCAGCTACAGCAGCAGTTCACTAGGTGGTTTGGCTGGGTGATCTATAGGTTCACAGTGGTTTTGACATGGCAGGTTGTAGCCATTGGGTTTCCTGCTGAAAGGTCCTGTAGTTTCTCAGTCAAAGTTCAGGAGATCACTAGAAAGTTTGGTTGGGAAGTCTGGAGTACCACCAATTTGAGGCATTCAAATGTGGAAAGAAAGATGTGATTGCTTTTGTTGGTCCTCTACAATCCCTGGCTCAACAAGATTTAGCTTCTTCTTTGCTGGAGTTGGTCCCTGAGAACCACCAGTCCTGGTAGCCACCAGCCCCAGGGCAGGCTTGTCAAGATGGGGCCCACTTCAGCTCTCTGTTCACCAAGTGAGATGCATGGGGCCTTTTTTCAGTCCTCTTTTCACTCTGTGCTGCATCCAATCCAACACATTTTGACTCGTCTTTCTTCTGTTGCATTCTGATTATTTTTCCTCTCTTGCCAAGAAGCAGTCTTTCCACTAGATTGAGTTCTGAGTCTCAGAGCAACTGCAACATGCTGCCTTCCTCTATTCTGCCATCTTTAGTCATTGCTGTACCTTTATTTTTGGGTTTGTTATTTTGTTTTGTAGCCAGCATCGTTAGTTGCTGTTGCAGCTTTTGATGTACAGTGCTAGGAGAGAGAGAATAGTGAGGCAAGGCCAGGTGTCTGAGTGAGCTCTCCCTATGAGGATGCCCTCAAGGGCCATTATAGAATCCTGAGGGACATCGACAAGGGCATCTTTTCCCAAGTCACTCTGGCCTGCCATACGTGCCATATCCTCACTGGGAGGTGGCCATGAAAGTTATGTCTAAGAACAAGTATAAGCTCCCCCTCATTCTATCCAAAATGGATACAATGAGTACCCTAGAATACCCAAATGTGGTCCAGCTGTTTCAGATTCTAGGCACTGCAGATTACATCTACCTGATGATGGAGCATATGAGGAGGGGAGAGCTGCCCACTGGCATTCAGGAGATGGATGCCTAGAGGCTGTTGAACAAGGTCCTTTGCACAGTACACTACTGCTGTGAGTAGGATTTTGTGCACAGGAATCTGAAACCAGAGAGCATCCTGGTGGACTTTTAGAGCGAGCCACAGGGTCACAACCAGTAGAAAGATGAAGGCATTCTGTGGTACTCTTCATTTCTGTGCCCTGGAGCCATACCGGGGGAAATGACATGACCCCAAGGTGGGCATCTAGGGCTTGGGTTCCCTCCTTTACTTTATGCTCATGGACTGCCTCCCCCTTTAACAGCACCACCTTTGAGCAACTGAAGGACCAGGTAGAGCAAACAAGGTACAAGATACCCCTTTACCTTTCTGCCCATGCACATTGCATCATCTATCAGTTATTGACTTTGGACCTCACCCAGAGTCCCACAGTCGACCAAATCCTGGGGCACCCATGGCTGACCCAAATGAGGAGTATTCACCAACTTCTTGAAAGCCTCTCCCAAACACCTGAACCCCATGATCATGAGATTCAGGGATTACCTGTGTTATGCCCCACACTGGACTTTGATATCTGTGTCAATCAGAATGTTGGATGAAGACATGGCCATGTATTTGATTATTCAACACAATGCAAGCCAGGGGGCGGAGTCCTCATTCAAGGGGAGGCCCAAGCATCAGAGCTTTTGGCCACCTCCATCCCCAACAGATTCCCTCCATCTTCACTGTCCCCCCCAAAGCACAGAGCAAGCAAGCCTGCCCTTCAAACCTCCCTGTTCTTGCCCTCTCAAAATTCACTGGCTGAGGAGGATACAAAGGGAAGAAGGGAGGCAGAAGATAGCCTCCCTGCCGTTCCCCTGTATGGCCTGCAGGAAAATAGAGACAGCCCACTTGCCATTCCCTTGTGCAGCATGAAGGAGAGTACAGAGAATCTGCCTGCCTTTTTCCTTCCCAGCCTAGGGAAGAATAGAGAAAGCCTCCATGCCATTTTCCTCTACAGCTGTAGAGAGTGGACCCCCACTCCCAACATAGCCCACCAGCATGATCCTGAGGCCCCCCAAGTCAGTCCTTGCACAAGGAGCAACAGTGTAGGGGGGCTGAGAGAAACAGTGACCAGCACCAGAAAAAGACTTCCCCTCTACCCAGCAACCCCATTGTGAGCCTACAGCCTGTACCCTGGACAACAGTCAGGCTGGAAGCCCAGAGAATTGTGACCTATGTCACACAGATGTGTTGCTGCTGCATGCTGGCCCCAAAAATACACCCTGGACCCAACCAAGTAGCTCTGCTTAAAGGGAAGCAGAGGCACCATGGATTATTTAACATCAAAATATCTCCAGTGAAAGCAGACCACTAAGATGGACAATACTAACTCCCTGGGCACTAATATCAGCCAGCCCAGCATGGACTCAGACGGCTGCAAGAGAGAAGTGCAAACTGCTTGGAGCTTCTCCACAGGGATTGCAGTCACAAGGCCATCTGGAATCTCCTGGGATTAGGGAGCCCCTCTTCCCCCACCTGGGAGAAATCTCAGAGACTTTTTCCTGGGAAATTTGTCCCTGCCCTGAGGCAGTTCTTAATAAATTTCTATTTCTTATTAATCTTAAAATAAAATTAATGATCCTGAAAGGCTAAAAAATGAGATTTACTTCTATTTTTAAGACATTGCTACAGTAAATATTTTCATCCTTTCTGGACATGGGTCACTGCATTTGAAAGTCAGAATGAATGAACTTTATATTACAACAAAGAGCAACACAAACTGCAGATGTGCTTGCATCAAAGGGACTTTCCAACTGTGGACATCTGAAGCTGTGCATCTTTTATAATAATCTTCTTTGAAGGAAAATGGATGGAACTAGAGAATATTATACTAAGTAAGATTAGCCAGTCTCAGAAAGCCAAGGGTTGTATGTTTTCTCTCATATGTGGAAACCGAAGAGAAAATAGGAAACACAAGAGACTTTAAATAACGTAGACAGAAGCCAGTAGAATAGTGGGAGGGGATTGAAGGATGTTGTGGAAGGGGAAAGGAGAATTGAGGAGGAAACAGTTAAAATATAATACTATGGCAATGCATGATGATATTACTGGGGAGGGAGGAAAGGACAGAGGAGTAGAATGCAGAAGGAAATACTCCAAGAGCTATGTGCATGTATGTTCGTATCACCAAAAAAAGAATATTTTCCTCCAGTTTGTACCATTATTCCCATTTTTATACTTTTATTAGTAAAATGTAATTATACATCATAGTGAGATTCAAAGTGATACATTTGGTATATTTCCCTCCATTTTTAAAAATAAAACCAGCTGAACATGAAAGCATGTGCATATAGTCCCAACTGCTTAAGAGGTTAAGGAAAGAGAATTGCTTGAGCCCAGGAACTTGGGGACGGCATAGGCATATACCCATCTCAAAAATTCAATACAGCAGCAGAACCTAAATCAGGAGGAATGAAGAAACACCGTTATCGTCTTTGGACAATTTGCTTAACCTTGCCCGTGTCTCAGTCTTCTCTGCGATAAAAATAAGGAAATCAAATCTCCTCAATTTTTTGTTTTGTTTTTTGTTCTTTTGATTTTGTTTTGTTTATTTGTTTTTTGTCACCTTCTGAAACATTACTTAATCTAAAGATGTCTTCCCTATAATTGTTTATCCTGGATAAACATAGGACTCAGAAGGAGAACCATGAAAAATCTACAAAGGATAAAATAATAAGAGGGCTTTCTAATTTTTCCTGAGTCACCCTTCAAGAATGCAGTATTCCCAGTGCTACAAATTCTCAGACAAAACTATTTTGCCTATATTCAAAAAAGATAAGTTTAAAAATGCCTTCCAGGAGCATGGTGGCACATGCTCGTAATCCCACTACTTGGGAGGCTAAGACCAGAGGACCCATGTTCACGGCCAGCCTCAGCAACTTAGTGAGGCCCTCCACAACTTAGTGAGACCCTGTTTCAAAATAAAGAATAAAAATAGGGCTGGGGGGTGTAGCTCAGAGATAGAATGCCCCTGGGTTCAATCCCCAGTATCAAAAAAAAAGCCTTCTATTTTGTATGTCATTCAAAATTATTCCAACAAGCCAGATGTGGTGATGCATGCTTGTAATCCCAGTACTTGGGAGACTGAGACCAGAGGATCTGGGTTCACAGCCAGCCTCAGCTACTTAGTGAGGCTCTCCAAAACTTAGTGAGACCTGTTTCAAAAAAAAGAATAAAAATAGGACTAGGGATGCAGCTTGGAGGTAGAATGCCACACACACAGAAAAAAAATTATTCCAACAGGAAAAGCAATCAACATACAGTGACTTAGATATTGAGAATACATTTTTGTCTCAGTCCATGCCGAATGCTATAACAAAATACCATAGATTGGGTGGTTTAAACAACACACATTTATTTCTCAGAAAGTAGAGACTAGAGGTTCTAAGATTTGTAATCTAGTGAGACCTCATTTTCTGATTCAGAGATAACTGACTTCTTGTGTTCTCACATGGTACAAAGTAGAAAGCAGGTAATATAGACATTTTAACAATATTAATTCTTCCAATACATGAACAGTGTCTTCAATTTCTTTCTTCAGTCTTTTCTAATTTTCAGCATGGAGATCTTTCACCTCCTTGGTTAAGTTTATTTTTCATGTGGCTATTATGAAAGGGATTGGGTTCATGATTTCTTTCTTAGGAAATTCATGATTGGTGTAGAGAAGAGCTACTTATTTTTTGTATGTTAATTTTGTATCCTACTATTTTATTAAATTTAACAATTCTAACAGTCTTTTGGTTGAGTCTTTAGGTATTTGTATGTATAAAACTCTATCAGCTGCAAACATGGATAGTTTAACTTTCTCCCTTCCCATTTTAATGCCCTTTATATCTTTATCTTGCCTAATTGCTCTGGATAAAACTTCTAGTGCTATAGTGAATAAGAGTGGTGAGAGTGGACATTCTTATCTTGTTCCTGGTCTTAGGGGGAATACTTTCAATTTTTCCCCCATTCAGTATGATATGAGTTCTGGGTTTGCCATAGGTAGCCAAATAAAGTTTTTAAATTCAGTGAAAAATATAAACCTATAGACTCAAGAAGTTCAACATAACCACAAGAAAAGAAGAATTAAAGAACATAAATCATGCCGCATCATAAGCCTGAGCAGTAAGAATATCTTTTGCAAATACTGAAATAAACCTACCCACTATGGAGAATATAAATAGGAAAACAGGCTCCCAGGTCTCTGCAGCTGAGGCAACCCCTAAAATGGCTGACTTGCCCCGAGTCATGAGCTTGCTGGGGCAGCTTGTATCCCATGATTCAATTAAGACCAGTCATTTTGGCCCAGGCCAGGCCATACTGATAGATGGTACTTATTCCAGCCCTCCCCATCACACTGGCCTCAGTTTTGCTAAACCATGGTACAGACTTGATTTCTCCCTCTCTCCAATCCTGTTTCCTCTTCCTTTCTTTCATAGGTATTGACTTCTACTACATACCTTACACTCTAACCTCCACCTTTATATCTATTTCCAGAAAACCCAACTTGCTACACCAACTAATGCATTCCTACAGAATCTCTCCAGGAAGTTTCCTTGCCTTTGGCCTCAAAATCTTTGCCTTGAAAGAATGTGAACAATCCTTCCATCTGGACTTACTTAAAGCTAGTGCCCTTTTCTTTTTTCTGACAGTACACTGGGATCTTTTCTGGCTTCTCTGCTTCCATTCCATAGTAAATCAAGCCAAGGCCCCAGCAACAAATAAATGGCCCGCTCAAACTAAGTAACTGAAGTGAATTTGATTGAGAAAAAAAAAGATGACTATTTACAAAGTCGGGCAGGCTACAGGAAAATGAATGAGGAATAATTCAGTATGCAGATTCCAACAATAATAGGAAATAATAAGAAACTACCAATAGGCCTGGAAGTATGGAAAAGAGATGGTGGTTAGAACTAGAGCAAAGGTTTGTATGAGAGGAATCCTGAGGTAATTATACTGAAAATTTCCAAACTTTTTAATAATTACTTATACTTATTATATTAAGCCAGTTATGTTTTTATGTAATTTTAGTAAAATAATTAAAATAATTTTATTTTTATACTATAATTGGTGCATTATAGTCTCACATCATAATGTAGTTCATAGAGATGGTGACATACATGCACACTAAAGTAATTTTAAATCTAACTCTCCACTAGCACTCCTAAAAAACATTGTCTGGGCCAATTTTGTATCCCAATCATTTTATACATTTATTCATTCAACAAATATTTACTGACTATTTATTATGCCAGACATCCATATAGCCAAAGATTTGTTAATATACTCAAACTACACTGCAAAATACAATTGAGGTTGCATTTAATGTTTCTATGATGTGCTCTGCAACCACTGGGTATTTTTATCATTTGACACATCTGTTCGCACTATCTAGATATACCATAAATTGGAGATACATTTAACCAGTTGGAATTTGTATCATAATTATCACCATAATTATCTAATTTTCAGGATTATTATAATGACTTGTTGACACACTCAAATATATTGTTGTTAATGATTGACATAACTACTCAAGTATTGAAACATACTTGGTAGAAACATACTTGGTTTAAAGTGGAAAAGTACTGTATAATAAAGTGATCAATGCAAACAGGCAAACATCAAGGAACACAATTACTCAAATATTATATACTTTGAAAATATAAGTTGTGACTATTACAATAATAATTAAAAAAAAAAAACTCTGCAGCTGCTTGGGTCCTCCAGAAAGCAGATACCCAGGAGAAGGTAGAAGAGGAAAAGGCCAAGGAAAATCTTCAACTGTGATGCAGTTCTGAAACCTGGAAAAGAAGGAGAATTAAGTTGGAAAAGCCCCAGGCTGAGGTGCCACTCTGAAAAGTCTCACTCTGCCTACTAGAGCAAACATTCTTGATAGAAGAGTCTCATATTGGACCAAAAGTGCCAATCCCTACTATCCTTACCAGGACTCAGTCATTGGCTGGCTCTGCCTGGAAAGATTAAAGGGCCACAGATCAAATATCCTGACAATCCAGAAGTTCCTACAACTGGGGACTGTCCGCTAACCATGTGACTCACAAGTAATCAGCAAACTTCTTCTTAAAGGAGTATCTAAACAGTGTCCCTCCAGAACTGCCACCACCCACTGCAGCTCTGAGAAGATCCACTCCTCTATATATGTTCACAGAACAATTGGTAAATGAATGTAATGCATTTGATGCCATCCGCAGCCACCATCTCTGTTCCCCCTGACCACCCTATTCATGTGCCCAGCATTCCAGTTTGGAACAGCCATTGCAAGGCTGGAAAACGCTAACTGAGAACATTTGGATCCCCCTTTTTATCATTTGCCTTCTCTAAGGTGGAGACTTACTTTCTAGTGAGCATTTATGTAATAAAAAAAAAAAATCTTCACACTTCATACTCATTCACAGTTGTCCATCTATGTGTCTCTACCACAACCTTCCTTGCATACAATCTTTCAGTTTTTTCCTTTCAGGCTTCTGTGGAGACCATTCACCACTGTCCAGGAATATGTATGTATGTATGTATGTATGTATGTATGTATGTATGTAGAGATACTATTATTTTTGTGGAGGTGAATGACCTCAGTCTCCAACTCATCAATTCTTGTCTTTTTTATTTTAATATATTTAACAGCACCCTTAATGGTTGCATACTTATTTTGCTTCTGGGGACACTGTGTTGTAGTAACCACCTCTATAGTGTTCTCATGGCCACTTAGATGATTGCCTTTCTGACCTCACTAGCTGTTACAGTAATTGTGGCCAGTTGGTTTCTGGGAGTTAAACACCACCCATCTCTGTCATTTTTTGACCCCAGCATCCCCATTGCAATTGCAAGCCCTGTGGTATGGCCATTTTTGCTACCCTTCAACCCTGGTGGACAGGAAAGAATCACCACAATACTTTCAAGTGATGCTGGTTTCCCTCTTACCAGGATGTTCCTGATGGTGAACATGTCACTTGGGCGCTCAAGGAGTTAGACAGTTGTGGGTTCAAGTTCTAATTCTCATGTGTGACTTTTAACAAGTCACTTAAACTTTCAGTCCAGACTTTATTTTCTGTAAAATGGATCTACCATGTGGCATATTTATAAAGATTAAGGATAATATATAGTAAGCACTTAGCATTATACTCAGCACATAGTAAGTACTCAGTAAAATGGTGACTAACTTGTATTTCACACCTTAATGTTTAATTTGTGTGTGTGTGTGTGTGTGTGTGTGTGTGTGTGGTGCTGGGGATTGAACCTAGGAGCATTCTACTTCAGAGCTGTACTCCCAGCCCTATTTTTCAAATTTTTTATTCTGAAACAGAGTCTTGCTGGGTTGATGAGAGTCTCACTACTTGCTGAGGCTGTCCTCAAACCTGCCATCCTCCTGTCTCAGCCTCCCAGGTACTGGGATTAAAAGCATGCTCCACCATGTCCAGCTTTAATATTTGTTTTATCTTGATTATTATGACATCCTCCTAATGGAACTTTCTGTCTTCTGTCTCTTCAGTTCATCCTTCCTATTGTTACCAAAGCTCCAATAATTTACTTATTTGTTTATTTATTTACTTTTAATTGGTGCATTGTAATCATACGTTTTTGTTAGGTACAAGCTAGTAAAGGCATACATGCACACATTTCTCATTTAACCCTTCCCCAATTCCCACCCCACTCCCTCGCCCCCCCCCAACCTCCTTCTCAGGTTCAGTTTAGTGATTGACTTTGATATATTTGTGAAAGTATGTCATGTGCATTAGGGTTTTCCCCCCTCCCCCATCACCTTCAGTTAAGTCAACTTCTTTGCTCATCTAAGGTTTCTCCTTCTTCATCTAGAGTCCCTCTTAAGACCCACTTTCTCCCTACCTTCCGCATATTAGGGAGAGCATACCATTTTTTACTTTTTGTGACTGACTAATCTCAATATAATGTTTTCCAGTTCCATCCATTTCCCTGCAAATGACATGATTTTGTTCTTTTTTATGGCTGAGCAAAATTCCATTGTGTACATATACCATAGTTGTGTTATCCATTCATCTGTTGGTGGTTCCATAGTTTGGCAATTGTGAATTGTGCAGCTATAAACATAGATACACATGCATTGGTCTGATAGTTTGGTTTCCATTCTTTTGGGTAGATACACAGAAGTGGTACTGCTGGATCATATGATAGGTTCATTCTGATTCGTCGGAGGATCCTCCATATTGTTTTCCAAAGTGGTTGCACTAACTTGCAATCCCACCAGCAATATATTAGGGTTCCCACTTCTCCATACCCTTGCCAGCCTTTGTTGTTCGTATTTTTGATGATTGCCATTCTGGTTGGCTTTTGGTGAAATCTCAAGGTAGTTTTGATTTGCATCTCTCTGATTGCTAATTATGTTGAACATTTCCTCATACATTTATTGGCCATTTGTATATCTTCTTTTGTGAAGTGTCTATTTAGATCCTTTGCCCATTTTTTGATCGGGTTATTTGTTTTCTCAGCTGTGATTTTCTTGAGTCCTCTGTATATCCTAGATATTAGCCCTCTATTGGAGGAGTAGCTGGCAAAAATTTTCTCCCACTCTGTGGGCTCTCTGTTGAGGTTTTTTATAGTTTTCTTTGCTGCACAGAAGCTCTTCAGTTTAATGCAATCCCATGTATTGATCTTCCTTTGGGCTGCTTGTGCTTTTGGGGTCTTGTTGAGAAAGTTTTTACCTGTGCCTATATGTTCAAGTGTTGGTCCTATGCCCTCTTCAAGTAGCTACAAGGTCTCTGGTTTGACTTCCAGGTCCTTGATCCACCTTGAGTTGACTCTTGTGCAGGATGAGAAAGTGGGGTTTATTTCCATTATCCTGCATACAGATAACCAGTTCTGCCAACACCATTTGTTAAAGAGGCTATCTTTTTTCCAGTGTATGTTTTTGGCTCCTACCAAAGCTCCCATAATTTAAAATGAAATGAATCATTCCATTTTCCTATTGACAAATTCAATCACAGTGCTTACAAGTCAACTCTCAAATAGTTTATCACACAATCAAATGTCTTCTTGGCTTGACTTCCACTTCTTTCTACTCTTCTTATTCATCCATCCAATGGCAATTTTTGAAAATATGCCATGTATAGTATGTATGGAGACAAGAAAGACCCACATCACCCATGTTCACAGATCACATGTAATGAGCTGCAGCCACCACCTCCTGGGAAGATATTTATTCACCCCATTTACAAAGGCATAAATGCTCATGCCTTTAAAGTATCAAATAGGGGCTGCCATAGAGATGAAGGTAAGAGTAAGAATCAAATCTTACCGAAGGAGCTTTCAGAGGAAAGGAAGACAAATATAAAAATGATAAGTATCCGCTTCTGGATTTAGTCTTGATACTAGCAGAGGAAAAAAAGCTGCTACTGGAGGCAAAAAAAAAAAAAATTATGTACAGCTAGAGGAGAGCTCAAATATATTTGAGGTGATTATTAGAGATATTTCCTAAACAAATTGGCATTAGTGTAGGGCTTTTCAGATAGATAGAATTTCTATGACTAGGGAAGGTAGAAGGAAGAATTTTTCAATCAGCAAGAAGAACATCAAGCCAGGCTGATCAGCTTGCCAGCCACGTTTACAGTGACACAGAGAAAGGGGTTGCTCAACTGCAATCTTTAGACTCACTCAACTACAGGACTTCTGAGTATCTTAAGGCAGTATTCTTAAACTTTTGTGAATATCAGCATCAGCTGGAGAGCTAAAAAAGCAAACAGTAGCCCAATCCAGGTCCATTGAACTAGGCTAGGGTCTGGGCCTGCATTTCCCAATTATCCCAAGTGACTCTCATACATACAAAACTTTGAGAACTACTGCCTCAACCCATTAAGGCCCAAGTTTTCAATTCTGTAAATATTTCAATGAGATTGACATGTGTGCATTAAAATGGGCTGGAAATCATAATCTAGAGAGCTTTTTATCATTAATAGTATTAATGAATATTATCAGTAATCATTCACCTATTATTTTTCTCAATAGAATATAATTCTAAAGGCATAAATATTTATTTCAGAGTTACTGTAAGTGGCATATTTGTTGCTCAATTTAAGTTTTTCAGGTGTTCCACATATGGGAGTATAGGACAAAATGGGTTAAAAAAGCTAAGCCACTGCTTTTAAAAATAAGGGTCAAAACCAGCAGCAGCAATGCCTAGGAGCTGGCTAAAAATGCAGGATCTTAGGACCCATCCCACACCTACTGAATGGAAATCTATACGTCCACAAGATCCCTATGTGACTCCTACAGACACTTAACTTTAATAAGAACTTATCTGAACCAGTACCTCTTAACCCTACCTTCACATTAGAATCACACTGGAGGCTTTAGAAGTTACTGATCCGACCCTCAGACTCATTGAATTAGAATAGATGTGGCCTGGACAGAGCAGTTTTAAAAACTTCCTTGGGAGTCGGGCGTGGTGATGCATGTTTGTAATCCTAGTACTTGAGAGGCTGAGACAGGAGGATCCAGGTTCGCTGCCAGCTTCAGCTACTTAGTGAGGACCTCCGCAACTTAGTGAGACCCTGTTTCAAAATAAAGAATAAAGAAAAAAAAGGACTGGAGGCCTAGCCCAGAGGTAGAATGCCCCTGGGTTCAATCCCCAGTACTGCAAATAAATAAACAAATAAATAAATAAAAATAAAAGCTTCCTTGGTGACTCTAAGATAGAGCAAAGTTGGTGAATCAATACTCTAAGCAATATCCAAATGCTCCTGATTCTTATTTTGTAAGTTAATCTAAGTAAAATGGAATCCTTGATAGTTTTTAATTAATCCTATAAATTAAAGACAAATCTCCAAATAAATCTAAAGAAATTTGAGTTAAAGTATAGAATAATTGAAGAAAGTAATCTTTTTTACTAACTTCATTTTATACTCATCTTTGCATGCTTAGTTTATAATATAGGTTATGGGAGGAAGCATAGAATTTAACAATGTGTGATATATGCAAGCTCTTAGTTATAAAAGTGTCCAGATAAGCTTAGCAGCTAGTTGCAAAAGTTCCTAAGAATTTTTTTTATTGGGGAAAACACTTGATTTTAGAGAACTCTCCTAATGAATAAGGTATTGACATTTAGAAGAGACATTTTGAACTTTAAAAATCAATACTTATGTATAGACCATATCTGAGTTTTTATAAATTCAGAATTAGCATATATAATTTAGTTTGATTTATTATTAAATATACAATAATATGCTATATGTTTAATCATAAAATTAGATGATTTTACGGCTTTTAAGTAGGCATAAAAATACAAGTCTCGGTGAAGGATGTCATATGGGTTAAACTGAATTTAATCTATATGTTATTTTCATCTTTTATAAATTGTTTCCTATTACTAATATTTAAGATTATGTTGCCACCTGCTGGTAGACATTTTAAGAATATCATGTAATGTGATAATGCTCACTTTGTTTTAAATTAAACTTAGCTCTTTGGTATTGTTTCCAAGGAATGTGTTTCACTTTTAAAAATCATAAGATAAAAACATCGAACCACATACTTCTGAAATATCATTAAGGCATATTATAAAATAGACTTTAGGAGAATACACAAACTGAGGATATATAGGGTTTGTCCCCATTGTAATCCTCTTTTTAAATAAGATTAATGCATGTGTGTGTGGTGTGTGTATGTGTGTGAGTGTGGTGTGTGTGTGTGTGTGTGTGTGTGTGTTACTGAAGATTGAGCCCACATGTGTCCTACCTCTGAGCTATACTCCCAGCCCTTTTCTTTTTTTCTTTTTTGATTTTGAAACAGGGTCTCACTAGGTTGCTAAGAGTCTTGCTACATTTTTGAGGCTGGCCTAGATCCTGAGATCCTCCTTTCTCAGCCTCCAAGTCCTGGAATTACAAGTGTGCACCATCACACCTGGCTGACTGAGATTAACTTCTTTTTGCATGTGTGGTACTGGAGATTGAACCCATGGGCATTTTACCTCCAAGCTACACCCCCAGCTCTATTTTAATTTTGAAACAGAGTCTCTCTAGGTTGATGAGAGTCTGACTACTCGCTGAGGTCAACCTCAAATCTGCAATCCTCCTGTCTCGGCCTCCCAAGTACTGAGATTACAGGTATGCACTACCATGCCCAATTTGAGATTAACTTTTAAATCAAGAGACTTTTAGCAAAGCAGATATCCTTTATAACAGGGCAGGTCTCAACCAATCATCTGAAGGCCTTCCTAGCAAAGTAAAGCCTTTTTCCCCCAGAAAAAAAGATGGATGTCTGCCAGCCAACTGCTTTCAGATTCCAACTGCAGTGTCAACTCTTTCCTGGGTCTCCAGCCTGCACCTTCACTGTAGATTTTGGACTTTCCAGACTTCACAATCATTAATCATCACACCAACAAATTTCTTAACATCATTCAATCTCAATATATATATATATATATATATATATATATATATATATATATATATATATATATATATATCTTCCTCTCTATATTTCTCTATCTCTTCCCCATCTATTCCTCCCTTCATATATATCCTGTTGGTTCTGCAGTTCTGAACCTCTAGGGAACCCTGACTAATACACATGGTAATGGGTTAATATGAGCTGAAATTACAAAGAATATCCTCTTATAGAGTAAAATGAGGCAGATTATTCCCCTCACCCCCATTGAGATAAGTAATAAAGCCAAATTATTAATCAGATAGGAAGATTGACGACTTTGAGGATTAAGATATCCTTGGCACCTGACATCAGGATGAGGTTATTTTGCTATAGCCAGCACATTTGCCCTTTTTTATTTTATTTATTTATTTATTTATTTATTTATTTATTTATTTATTTATTTTGCAGTACTAAGGATTGAACTCAGGGGTGTTCTACCTTCGAGCTACACCCCCAGCCCTATGTTTTACCCTTTATTTCGAAACTGGGTCTCACTAAGTTGCGGAGTGCCTCACTAGGTAGCTGAGGCTGGCTGTGAACCTGGATCCTCCAGTCTCAGCCTCCCAAATGATGGGATTACAAGCGTGCACCACCACGCCCGGCACATTTGCCCTTTTTAAAGCTAATTGTTCTGCTATTACTTCCTTGTGCTGAAAGACAATGTATGGGAATGAATCTCTCTTGCAATGTGACACACACTCCCCTAAGGATCTGCTCTTTACCTCTTCTACTGCCTGATGAAGGGGCTCATTGGACATTGCACTTTCCTCTCTATGGCAGAAGGAACAAGATGCAATAATTTATCTTTGTACATGTACCTTGCAAAGGCCTCCCAGGTGCTACTTACCTCATGCTCATTCTGGCTGATCATCTTATTCAGTCCAGGCTATTACAACAAGTTACCATAGACTAGAATGTTTATATACAACAGAAATTCATTTTCACAATTCTGGAGGCTGAAAGTCCAAACTTTGGGGTGCCAGTATAATTGAGTTCTGGTGAGGGTGCCCTTGTAGGTTACAGATTGTTTATTTCTTTGTTTGTTTGTGGTACTAGGAACTGAACCCAGAGGCGTTCTACCTCCAACCTACATCCTCACACGGATTTTATTTCTTACTTGGAAACAAGGTCTCACAAGGTTACTGAAAGCCTCACTAACTTGCCAAAACTGTCCTTGAACCTGTGATCCTCCAGTCTCAGCCTCCCAAGTACTAGGATTACAAGCATGCGCCACCATGCCCAGCACAAGCTATCTTAATTCTTTGTCCTCACGTGGTGAGAGGGGAAAGGGGTCTGGCCTCTTTTACAATGGCACTAATCCAATCCACAAGTTCTCTGTCCTCAAGACCTTGTCACCTGCCTAAAGCCCTACCTCCTTTAAGGGATGGGATTTCAACATATGAATTTGAAGGGCAAATGATCAACATACTGTCATCATTGTGACATATTAGTGCATGATGGTTTTTAACATATCCAGATGATATAAATATCATTGGACTATGATTCAACTGAAGAAAAGTTAATATAGCCTGGAGAAAAACATAAATGTATATTTTTCTCCATTCAGCAATTGTTTCTGACCCTCTTTTCCAATTGAGATAGAAGCCATATCAATCTACTCTGCAGTAAATAGTATACCTGATATAACAACTAAGGACCTGGTTGAGCTTGGTAGTTCTCCAAGATCCATATGGCTTTTGCAAGGCCAGAGTGGTAAATTTAATGGAAATATGATAGAGTCACCAATCCTATATTGTTTGGATCTTTAAGAGTGACACTAATCCTCAGCATCCCCCCCCCCCAGTGATATGTGACTTTGTTTATTATTTGCTACCTTGGCTGGTGTTTCATAGGATGGTTTCTGGGGCTTGTTATTTCTCACAATGATAGCCTTATTCAAAAAGCTGATACTGCTACAATTTATCCATAATTATAGATCTAATGAACCAGAGGAAAGGAAGGGAGCAGGTCCTGAGGGAAAGCATGTGTCACTTTGCAGGAAAGATTCCAATGCTTTGTCTTTCAGCACACAAAAAAGTAATAACTCTTAATGGAAATTGAGGGTCATTTCTGCAAAATAAGAAGATTCAGGGGACTCTGAGAAGCCAAAATTGGGGGAGAGGGACACCCATCCAGATGCCTTCAGCTCGTACATGAGAGTCCCAGACTTTCCCACCTAGGGCCCTGAACATAATATAATGGACCTGTTTTTGTAACAGGTAACTTTTATAACTGTCCAAAGATGGACAGTTAGCCCTCTTTGACATTCAATCACTTTAGCCATTGGAGCCATGGTTTGGTTCTCATCTTCCTCTGCCTTCTGGATGCAGGAGATAAAAGTTTCTTTATAGACAACTAAAGAGCCTCTCAGGATTTCAGTTGCCTGTTCTTTATCTTTCTGCAGCACAAAAATTCGCAGCAACATCCATCATCCTTATATCTTCTCTTTCCTCCCTCTCAAACACCTGCCACATTACACCCACTAGTGCTTTTCTTCCCCCATGCTGGTTCATCAGAACATTCCACCAGTGAAAGATGTACGTGGTCCCTCTGTCAAGTGATGGAGCTCTCATTTCCAGCAGGGCAGTGGGGAAACCAGCACTAAAAACCCACCTTATCACAGTGGGAACACCAGCTCTAAAAACCCACCTTCTCACAGTGGGGAAACCAGCTCTAAAAACTCACCTTATCACCTCTTCTCTATGTTCATACCACTGCAGGTACCAATTATTGCAGGTGGGGCTTGCTAGAAGCTAACCCTGAGACTGAATTCAGAGTGTAAGAAATGTTTTCAGGGATTAACACTTATAAAGAGAAGGGGGAGGAAGCAGACTTGGGAAAAAGGTTAAGTCCAATTTCAGTGCAAGCCAACAGATCTAAACTAAGAGAAAAGCAGGTCAAGGGTGAGAACTGCACAACAAAGTTGTGCCGTTTCAAGCTACTACAGCCAGGCTCTCTTACCAGGCCCTCCTTAATCACTGGGTGTGAGTTTCCCCAGCAAGGGAGTGACATTGGGTACATATACTTTCTACCACAGAGGAGGCTGACCCTGAGGGAGCTGATGGCTGCAAGTTGTCTGAGCACTGAAATCCCCTTACAGACTCCATAGCTGGGCTGTAAGTAGTTACAGGAAGAATGATCGGAGCCGGGCATGGCAGTACACATCTATAATCCTAGTACTTGGGAGGCTAAGACAGGAGTATCACAAGTTTGAGGCCAGTCTCTGCAATTTAGCAAGACCCAAAATTAAAAAGGGATGGGGATACAGCTCAGAGGTTGAGGCCCCTAGATTTAATCCTCAGTAATACTCCCACCATCATTCACACACACACACACACACACACACACACACACACACACACACACAATCAAAGCAGTATATCTCTCCATCTACCACACGGTGGCAGTGGAGGAAAGCCTGGACTTAGGTCAGAAAAGGAAATTTCATCTACCAGAACAATACAATCGCAGTATATTTAAGTTGCTATTCAAAGTTGGCCAAGCAGGGTGTGGTGGCGCACGCTTGTAATCCCAGTACTTGGGAGGCTGAGACTGGATGATCCGGGTTCGAGGCCAGCCTCAGCTACCTAGTGAGGCCCTCTGCAACTTAGTGAGACCCTGTTTCAAAATAAAGAATAAAAAATAGGACTAGGGATGTAGCTCCGAGGTAGAATACCCCTGAGTTCAATCCCCAGTACCGCAAAAAAAAAAAAAAAGTTGGCCAAGTAAAGATGTATGGGATTGGATTTGAAAATGTAGGGCTGCTAGACCAGCCAGATACTTAATTTTTAGTGACATGGGTATAAGTACTAGATTATGGATTCATCTATAAAAAATGAAGCAGCTGATGTTACTTTCTTGCCTCTCAGCTAATTGATAGAAACTTGCTCAAAGGTGGTCTGAGCTAGGTTCTGCCTCTATATTGTAACAAAAATTTTCTGTCAGCTATGGATTTCACAAGATAGAAATCCTGGAGTGGATTTATCACATAGGAACCAAACAATCACCATCTATCCTCAATTGTATCCTATTAAGAGATATGGAAGGCAAATCTTCTCCATCAATACATATAAGAGGAGCATTCCAGCATTTTGAAGTGCTATAATGGTGGATGAACCTTCATAGATTGGAATGTGAGTGGAAGGTACAGAAAATTAAAAGATCTCCTTCATTTTAATGCTAAGAAGAGATTCTGAAATTAAAAATACTTTTAATAGAGAGCCCTATTGCTCAAACCATTGTTTACCAGAGAACTCTGCTGCCTTTTATAAGAATCATACTTCTTCAGCAGGAATGGTGGCACATGCCTGTAATTCCAATGCTTGGGAGGCTGGGACAGAATAATCACAGGTTCAAGGCCAGCAGTGTATAGTAACTTAGTGGGACCCTATTTCAAAATTAGAAAAAAAAATAGGGCTTGGAGTATGACTCTGAGGTAGAATGCCCCTTGGGTTCAGTCCCCAATACAGCAAAAAATAAAAATTTTAATTTGAGATTACTGTGATCAAAATATTTGGAAAATCCAATAATGTTCAACTTTATTGGTATAACAGACATTCTGTGTATTGAGAACAAGGGTCTGATTTAAGCCTCCAACGTAGCAATCCATGAACCTTCTCCAAATTCCTAAGGACCAACAGGTCATATGAGGAAGACCTATAGAAATAATTTTTAAAACAAATATAAATTCTGGAGTTGAAAAATATAATGATTGAAGTGAAAGATTAACTATAGGAGCTCAACAGTAGATTTGGACATGCAGAAGAAAGAACCAGCAAAACTGAAGAAAGGTTAGGGTTAGAGATTATCCAGTGTGAATGCTGAAAGAGAATAAAGAAAATGAATAGCACCTCCAAGTTTTGTGGGACACTATCAAGTACACCAGCATATGCATAGTAGGAAGCCAATAGGAAAGGAGAGAAAGAAGGAGAAAAAAAATTAAGGAAATAATGACTCAAACTTCCCAAATTTGATGCATAGACTATTGGTCTATATACCCAAGAGGATCAAGGATCTCCAAATAGGTATATGAAAAAACGAGATTAATTTTTTCTAAAATTGTTTGTGGTGATGGTGGCATATCTCTATGAACAGACTAAAATCCATTGGGGAGGCGGGCGGGCGTGGTGGCGCACGCTTGTAATCCCAGCATTCGGGAGGCTGACACCGAAGGATCCAGGTTCGCGGCCAGCCTCAGCTACCTAGTGAGGCACTCAGCAACTTAGTGAGACCTGGTTTCAAAATAAAGAATAAAAAATAGGGCTGGGGGTATAGCTCAGAGGTAGAATGCCCCTGAGTTCAATCCCCAGTAATGCAAAAGAAAAAAAAAATGCATGCACACATGTTCCTATCACTCTCTACCTCAATATGATGTATAATTACAATGCACAAAATAAAAGCATGTAAAAATTAAAATAAAATGTTGATTTTAAAAATCAAAACTACCTTGAGATTCCATCTAACTCAAATTAGAATGTCAATCATCAAGAACACAAACAATATTAAACTCTGGGGAGGATGTGAGGAAATAGGAACTCTCATACACTGTTGGTGAGATTATAAATTAGTACAACCCCTATGGAGATCAGTATGGTTATTCCTCAAAAGACTGGGTCACTATATGACCCAGTCATACCACTCCTTGGTATCTTTCCAAAAGAATTAAAGTTAGGATATAATAGCAATGCATGCATACTCATGTGCATAGCTGCACAAATCACAATAGCCAAACTATGAGACCAACCAAGGTGTTCATAAATAGATGAATGGATAATGAAAATGTGACATATATACACAACAGAATTTTACTCTACCATAAAGAAAAACAAAATTATGTTGTTTGCAGGAAAATGAATAGAACTCGAGACTGTTATGCTAGGTGAGATCGGTCACTCTCAGAAAGTCTAGCCACTCTCATTGGTGGACACTAAAGAGAAAATAGAAAACAAAAGGAACTTCAGTCAAATCAAGAGAAAAACCAGTAGAACAGTGAAAGGAAATTGGGAAAGGGGGTGGGGAGGGGGGAAAATGAAGGAACAGTTCAAATAAGGTTATGTCCATACAAGAAGGTATCACTACTAAGCTTACTAACATGTGTGGGGAGGGGAAGAAAAGGAAAGGTTGGTATATGGAGAGAAATAAGCCAAGTTCTATGTGTGTGTATGTTTATATCACTTTGAATCTCACTCACTTTGAATCTCACTCGTGTACTCTTTGCACTCATACTGCAACCCTTTTTAAAAGTGCTGTGTGCACATACATCACTACCACTTTGAACTACATTATGATGTGAAACTCTAACGCACCAGTAAAAGTATAAGGCAAAAAATAATTACTATAAGAAAAATAAATAAATAAGATGAATAATTGCATTATACCAGTAAAAATATTTTTAAAAGAGTGAAATTTTAAAAATAGATTAGAAAAGTAAATTTTATCTTAAAAAAAGCAATTTCCTTCTAAAAAAATTTCAATAGTGGAAGGAGGTAAAACTATTGTTAAACTTGTATACATTTATAAGCACATGTGTGCTGGAAATATGGTAAGAATTCTTCTTAGGTAAGAATTCCAAACATTTTTAAGACAGTATATATACCTCATTGGGAGAAGTTATTACTTGGGGAAAATGTCCTTTTTCTGTCTTTTTCCTATAAATAGTCAAAGTGGGAAGAAAAAAATAATGAGCAACATATAATTTAAAAGGCAGGACCAAGTGTCACAGGGTAGATTGTGTAGGATAGTTATCTTAGATCTTGGCCAGGGTAACTCTTTACTTATCTATAGGAATGCCTGCAATTCTAGCACTGACTCTGAGCCAAGATAAGGACGGTGAGCTAATGATTTATGGTGCGCTGTTTAAAGTTCAAATTTTCCTAGCAGTAGTCAGGACCAGTTTGTTTATTGATGGCTTATACCCAGTGTAACCAGTTGAATATCCTGGCTTGCCTGTGTGACCTAGACAGATATACAAGATCTTGCTGGAAATGTAAAGTAAGGAAATTTCTTAAAACAAAGACTTATTGTCACACAATTTGTGGCAATTCAAATCAGAAAGACCCTGGCAAGGTATACCTGGAAGTTTCTTGGGCCTCTGATTCTCCTGCTGTTCTGTCTTTATTGAATATGCTCTGAGAGGCCTTATAAGTTTTCAATTATTCAATCTCGTGTACTCTTTGCACTCATACTGCAACCCTTTTTAAAAGTGCTGTGTGCATATACATCACTACCACTTTGAACTACATTATGATGTGAAACTCTAACGCACCAGTAAAAGTATAAGGCAAAAAATAATTACTATAAGAAAAATAAATAAATAAAAGATAAAGGAGCAGCAGCCCCCAGAATCCTATCTAGAAAGGCCCTCAAAACCTGACAAGTACCGCAAAAAAAAAAAAAAAAAAAAAAAAAAAAAAAAAAAAAAAAAAAAAAAAAAAAACCTGACAAGTAAATTTGAGCAGAGTGTTGTTCCATCCCTGAAGCAGTACCAACATTATCCAGAAGTTGTTCTTGAAAAGAGACACTAAGAAGAATGCTGCCCTCTTGCAAACCTGGGCTACTTGATTGTCCAATCCAAAGCATCAAAATCCATGCCTTTTGCAGTTCAAGATGTAAGCGTTATCTTTGTGGAAGAGAAACTAGCACTGCTCAAGAACTTTCTCACCAAGAACTTTCTCACCAAGCTCTGGAAGCAAGAGTCAAGAATCCAATCCAGAATCTAACAATCTGCTCTAGCATACTGCCCCTACCCCAAGTCATCTAGACCATAAGTCTAAATCAGAGACTCTCATAACCCGCTAAGGCACTCCATCAAATTCACCACATACATCCTCCCTATGGGTAGAGACAGATTTGGGGTAGAAATTTACCAGAATAATCCTGAAGCCTGAATACCCAGTTCAGAAAGACAAAATCCCCAACATTTCCTACCCACACACTCACAATCAGCTCCTGTAGACCACCAGAACCTTCCTCTGTGCAATCCTAGCTCTCTGACACAGATGTTCAAATTTCTCCACATCTCACTACTGATAAAGTGTCAGAGGCACATGGGTCCACACCCTCATGGCTTTGAAGTAGACCTTAGATGATTTCCTTGGCTTTTTGGTTTTTTTTTTAAACTCATACTACCAAGAAGTTACCAGTAAAAGCACCAACCCCTTAACCTAATTACTAGACCCATCCCTTCAGCTTGCTGTCTAACCATTCTGGCTATTCCTCATATTCATTCTATCGGCCTCTCTATTCCAAAATTTAAACACATCAACAGCCCAGCTTGCCACCACCCAGGAGAATTTCAACAAGCCTCTCTGTTCTCTGACCTTCTTTCTAACAAAGACTACCTGTGGGTTTTTATTAGTCACTCACCTCCCTCCTTCACCCACATCCCCCACGGTATTCTGGACTTCACTACCAGGAGCTCTTCAGCTCTTATCCCCAAGAATTCAGCCAGCAGTTAGTCCTTCCCACTTGTTTAGAAAATAAGCAGGGTTTGCAAGGGAGAGTCCTGATGCAGGTCTTCTAAAGCTACAAAACAATTTGAACCCCTACACATAAATTAACCTGTCAAGGGAGGGATTGAGGCCAATAAGGCTTCTAGGTAGGCAATAAAGAGCCAGAGTGGGTGGAGAGGGAACTATGTAAGCTGGGGAAAAATAAATAGCATATGGAGAAATCTCCCACACAGAAACTGTAAGTACCCTAAACAACCTCTAAGCCAAAAAACAAATTTCCTTCTGAATTAGCCCATTCGAGCTGCTATAACAAAATACCATAAACAAGGTGGCCTATAAACGTTAGAAATTGATTTATCACAGTTCTGGGGGCTGGGAAGTCCCCAGAAGACCAAGACTTGCAAAATGTCTGGTGAAGGCCCACTTTCTGGCTAATAGAGGGCACCTTTTTGCTTTATCCTCACATGGTGAACGAGGCAAGGAGTCTCTCTCTGACCTCTTTTATAAGGGCATTAATCTCATTCATGAGGGCTCTGTCTTCGTGACTTAATCATCTCCCCAAATCACCACCTCCTAGTACATCACAACTAGGCTTGAGGATTTCTACATACAATTTTGAGGAGACTCAAAGATTCCGACTAGAGCACTTTCTTTGTCAACTTGCTGAAATGTCAAAGGAGGAGTAAAGAAACTATTCTAGAATGAGAAACAGAAGGAAATTTTTACTAGACTTTTCTCTTGAAGTCAAGGGTATTCTGGGAAGGAGTAAAAGAAGAGAAAAGTCCTTCTCAGAAGACAAGGTTTAGAATTTAGTACTTATACCTTGATGGGTTATTCCATCCCACCCAGGGAAAAAAAATGAAGAGGAGATGAAGAATAAAAAGAGGAAAAAATAATAGTGGGAGTTTTCTGCAAGCCTTGGCTCAAGACACATCCAAATCAAGCCTCTGCCAAGGTACACCTTGGTAATGCTGAGTTGGAAAAAATAGATCAAATTACTACATCGTAGATCTAGATATTTAAGTGCTCCAAAGCTGACTCAGTAGTTCCATCATTGTGTTAAAGATGGCTTATGAATCATCCATTAGTGAAGCAACACATTTGAGTTCAGTGAACCCATTACCGTGCACCTCTTGGCCCCCTGTATCACAGGCAAAGATAATGCCTCAGAATAAGTCAATACTAGAGTAGAAAGACTTTTACAGTGTCTTGGTCAATCAACTTCTATCCATACAGTATGAGATTGGATCATTATATCCACAGTTCTTCAAAATCTGCCACAATATGTCTTCAAAACAAAAGGATACAAAATAAGGACTGCAAAGGGCAGTTAAAATCTACATACACGGTGCTCAGGACAAATTATGACTATCACTGTCCCAGAGTCACTCCATTCCACCCTTCTTTCCAGCTCTGCTTCCTATGAGTCCTACCATCTGGTCACATTCCTCAGAGAGATTGAGTTAGCTGAAGCCGCGAGAGACTTCTAATGTGAAATTCCTCAAGAGTCAATATACAGAAATTTACTGACCAAAAAGTACAGGTGCTGGGTCACGTTTGATCTGTGGGCCTCATTTTGCCCACTCCTGATTTTAACCATTCCTACTTCTGGGATCAGGCCCATCTGGAATGACGACAGATCTGCCATCATGGGAAAGTCTAGAAGCCTTCCAAGCCCAAGCCCATAGTAAGAAAAAGAATGATGGCAGATTAGTGAAGAGATGTAACTTCTCTAGCAACTGGCTTATCGTCTAGCTGAAATGCCTGAGAACTTTAGACAATTTTCTCCCACTCTCAGAACTCTTGCTAACCTTCTATACGAACTTCTTTCTGAGACTATGCAGTGAAAGCATAGTCTCACTCAAACCAACAGGTGTCCTCAACCTCACCGGTTAACAATCCTTGACATTTGTCATGTGGATATCAGTGTGATGAAATTGTCTTACTCATTGTCTTTCTTAGTTTGGGTTTGCCTGAAAGCAAGGGACTTGAGTACAGGAAGTTTATTTAGGACAAAAAGATGGATAATCATTATTTTTCCTTGTTGAGGAAGAATACAGTTCATATAAGGCTAAGTCCATACAAGAAAGTTTCACTACCAATCTCACTATCCTGTATAGACAGGGGGAGGGGCAGGTATATGAAAGGAAATATGCCAAGTAATGTGTGCGTGTATGTTTGTATCACTTTTGTTATTGTGGTTTGTATGGTACTAGGGATTAAACTCAGGAGCGATTTACCTCTGATCTACATCCCCAGCCCTATTTTATTTTTCATTTTGTAACAGAGTCTTATTAAGTTACTGAGGGTCTTGTTATGCTGCTGAGGCTGACCTTAAACCTGCAATCCTCCTGTCTCAGCCTCCCAAGTACTGGTATTACAAACTTGCACCACCACACCTGGCCTTGTATCTCTTTGAATCTCGCTATG
Organism: Graphiurus murinus; assembly: GCA_004027655.1. NCBI lineage: Eukaryota > Metazoa > Chordata > Mammalia > Rodentia > Gliridae > Graphiurus > Graphiurus murinus. The sequence continues at coordinate 6,267 of PVLC010007555.1, read as the reverse complement.
ATGGAACATTATGCTGCACCAATAAAAGTATGAAAAAGATGGATAATCCCTGTGAATTACAGTCATGCCATTAGTTTATGAGATTATTTTCTGCACAGAGTGACAATAGTCTAGCAAATAACAAGACAATTCCATGCGCATTAAGAAAGAACCAACCCTTACAGCCAGGTGTGGTGGCACATGCTTGTAATCCCAGCATTTGGGAGGCTGAGACCGGAGGATCCAGGTTCGCGGCCAGCCTCAGCTACCTAGTGAGGCACTCTGCAACTTAGAGAGATCCTGTTTCCAAATAAAGAATAAAAAAATAGGGCTGGGGGTATAGCTCAGAGGTAGAATACCCCTGGGTTCAATCTCCAGTACCACCACCACCAAAAAAAGAAAGAACCAACCCTTACAATTAGCTCCCAGACCTACCTCTCCAAGTTGTTCAACCAGCTAATCATCTACCATCATTCATTCAAGGCTCTACTACCTATCTCTCTTTTCCTCCACTTCCTAAGACCTTACATCATTCCAGAAGGTTTCAACACACAATATCCTGGTGCCTCTATTCTCTGACCTTCCCACTTCCAAAGACCAGATACTATCTTTGTTTATTGCTTACCCTCCTGGCCACATCCTAGACCTCACCACCTGGAACCAAAATCCAAACATTCAAACAACACCCAACCCCAGCAGTCAGTTCTTCCCACTAGCCCAGGTGGTGGAAGGGGCCTGCAAGAGCCCCAAAGCAGGGATTCCTTCTAAATAATATTCCGAGCCAATGAGAACTGTTTCTGATCCACGGATTCACTCGTAAATGCCTCTAGGTTATTTTAATGCCTCTAGGTGTTTTAAAGAGGAGAGGCTGACAACGACACAGGGAAGAAAATATTTTCTTTTAACTTTTGCTTTTCTTTGTTAATTTCTGGGTGAGGAAGGAATCCTGTAGACTTTCCTCTGGGACCATTGTCTCCTAGGGGAGAGGATAAAAACTGAGAGAAAAAGTCTCCCAAGAAAAGACTCTGGTCTTAGTCCTCATCCCCAAGGAGATGACCTCGCTTATATAAGCAGATAGAGAAACAGTGGAGGAGTTAACACACACACACACTCACACACACACACACACACACACACATTCACAATAAATACAGCTGACTTTCTTTCTCACACCTTCGTTTAGGGAAGACATAAATCATCCTGCTGCCCAAACTTCCTCCATGGTAAGCCTTGGGTTGGCTCTGTCAGGCCTGCACACCTCCAGTTGAGCACCTGAGGGGACAATGCCCAGGTAAGCTGTTGAACACTGTGCCCCCAGCACTTGTAAACACCCAGGGTACACAGACACTTACCAAGGGACTGACTGGAGTGAGAATATTTATGCTGAGATAAAATAGTCATTAACATGTATATCAGTTGTATCCTAAAGAAGTATCTGTTTATCTGCGCATTCTTTTTTGTTTGCTCATTTTTGTGGTATTGGGAATTGAACCCAGAGACATTCTACCTCTGAACTACACCCCCAGATCGATTTTATTTCTTATTTGGAAACAAGAGTCTCACTATGTTGCTGAGATCCTCACTAAATTGCTGAAGTTGTCCTCAAACCTGCAATCCTCCTGTCTCAGCCTCCCAAGTACTAGGATTCAAGCATGTGCCACCATGTCCAGCTTGCACATTTATTTAAAATTGGAAGCTTAATTGAAGTACATTTGTCCAGATGGTAGAAGACTGATAAAGTACTTAATTTTCAGGCTGTTGGCTGCTTTAATGTTTCTTGTTTATGGTAGTAAGTCTGTTTACTTCTTGCAAACAGCCTTGAAGAGGTTTTAAGAGTTCTACTTTGAGATGTCTATGGAGTTTTTATAAATGCTTTTTGTAATGAAATGTATAGCCAAGTGTGAAATTATGGTATTATTAAACATTAAATGTTTTCAATTGTGTTTCTAAGATATTTGTCTTAGAAGCAAACTATTAATTATATCATTTCTTTCAGTTTCAGAAGACCAGCCTTGCTAAAATATAAAGTGCTTTAGCATCTGTGGAAAATGAAATACCTCAAGTCTTATTCCCAACTGTTTAACACATTAAACTGTTAAGTGCCACGTAACAAGTATTTGACTTTTTAAACTCAGCTTTTATAAAAAACAAAAAGCATGAGTGTGTTAAATGTATTATACTAGTACCAATGAAATGAAAATAGCCCTTTATATGCTTCTAGATACCAATTCCTCATTTTTATTTCTCAAAGCTCTTTTAGCTATGCTTGTTTATTCAGCTTGAAAGCACAGGTCCTGTGAACCTCTTACATCATTCCCTGGATAGTGAGCAACTATCCAAGCAGTTGGCAAGCCTGGTTTAGAACTATTTCAATAAACAACAAAATTTTGTTTTTGGTTTCACCTACCTGCCTTTGTATCTCCTGATATTATATCAACATGTGGCTTTCCAAACTCCTCCTTTATAACATGACTTAAAAAACTTTCACAACTGACAGAAGGATAGATGTGTCCTTATAAGAAAATATTCACTGAATGATAGGACAATGTGGCTGGAAGCAGAGTAGGGCAAGGCCAGACACTTAAGCCTCCATATTTCCCACCATGCCAGCTGTTTCCAGGTGATGGGTGGGGTTGAGAAGACCTGTGTTCAAATTCCATTTCACTTACACATATGTGATATTGCTGTGGTTCTACGTTGAATTCAGTTGTCTTCATCAGTATAAGGAGAGTAACAACTAACTCATAGGACTTTCCAAGGAATAACTCAGATCCATAATATTTAGCACAATGTCAGATACTGAGTAAACTCTAAAAATTAGTTATGATTGGAGAGTCATAATTATGGGTGTGTGACTATGTTGTATAAAAGTGAGATAAGCTGTTTCCTCATGACTGTTCCATCAACAAGGTTATATCAATTTACATCACAACAAAGGTATGAGTAATACTATTTCCCAGCTTCTGTACAAACACTAGGTAGTGTTACCTCATGTAAATGCTGACGATATTCGGTCTTAATTTTTATGATGATTGTCATGATTTGGCTAAAGAAAGTCCCTGGAAGAATCCTGTGTTGGCAATGCCACAATGTTCAGAGGTGAAATAATTGAACCATGGGGCCCCTCTAACCTCATCAATGGATAAATCCACTGATGATTAATAATTTGAATGGGTTTACTGGGTGTGAACTCTAGGCAGGTATGGCATGACTGGAGGAAGTAGGTTGCTGGGGGCATGGCCGTGGGGACTATATCAGTTCTTGGTCCCCTCCTTCCCTTTCTCTTTGCTTTCCCAGCTGCCATGAGTTGAGCAGCTTTCCTCTTCCACACCCTGACATCATGTTGTTTCTGCCTTGAAGCCTGATGACCATGGACTGATTCTCTGAACCAATGAGCCCAAATAAATCTTTCCTCCTCTAAGTTGTTCTTGCCAGGTATTTTGGTCAGAGGAGAAAAAAAAAACTGACTAATGCAATGATTCATATAATTTTGTGTTTGCTGACCATTTATATCCTGTCAATTGCTGTTCATGTAATTTGCCTATTTTATAAAGTTTTCTTATTTTAGGATGCATCATATATAATGAATAGAATCTACCATTTGTTAAAATATTTTTCTAGTTTTTCCTAATTTTGTGTATTGTGTTTGGTATATGGAAGCTTCAAATACTCAAATATTCAAGTAGTCAGATGAATTCCTTCTGCCTTTTAAATATAAATATTTACTCATATGTTTGTCTAATACTAAACAATATTGGCTTTCTCACATATTTTAATCAACCTGGAATTAACTTTTGTGCAATAAGATGGTACTTTTTATTTTCAGATTATTAGCCATTTGCCCCATTCATTTATTCATCTCTTTTCCCACTGACGAAACTCTGGTTTTCCCATATACTATAAGTTTTTGCATATTTTAATCAAGTTATAGAATTCCTGTTCTCCTGACTTTTCCTTTTTCCTCACTACAGCCTTTTTAATTTTGTAGCTATATTGTGATTGACAGATTTCTAAGATGGTCTCCAAGATTTCTAGCCCCTGACATGCACACATCTTGTCCCAGAAGTCCAGAAGGCCCCCTTTATCTGTGGAAAATACCTTCCAAAATCCTTAGTAGATGCTTGAAACCATAGATAGTTCAAAACCCTACACATATTGGTTTTTTTCCTATACATACTTACCTATGACAAAGTTTAATTTATAAATTAGGCACAGTAAGATTAAAACTACTTATAATAAAATAGAATAATTAAAATGTACTGAAATAATGTTAAAGTGGTCTTCCTTTCAAAATATCTTGTTATAATGCACTGTATTTCTGGACAGTGGTTGACTGTAGGTAGCTAAAACCAGAATGAAAAACAGAAGAAAGCTAAATCTTGCATAAGGAAGAGCCAGTAATCCCTCAATGTTTCCACCATCTCCATAGTCTTTATGATAGGGTGAATCTTCCTAGACCTTGAAGTGGCATAAGGGAATCCAGACAATAGATGCACCTTGATAAATAGAAAAATTATTACCTTAATTTATAGATTGTTGCCTTCTGGTGCTCATTTCACTACCAGTATAAAAGGCAGTGCACCCACAGTCCTGTACTCCTATAGCCTGACAGGCATCTTACTCCACCTCCAAGACACAGGGCCTTAGCTGTGCCTCTCTGAGATGCATATGGGGAAGAGGCCAAGAAAACCATGTACTCACCTGCATGTACATCTTGATCATAATTCATTCACTGCTTTGAGAGGATTACAAAGTGAAAGCAACCTTGAGCAATGACTTTATTGTTATTTTCAACCATCCCTGAACCCAAGTCAGATTCTGCTTTTGGAAAAAGCTTAACCCTATTCCAGATTCGGCTATCTCACCCTGACATCTAAACCATCATAGCTACTTTTAATTAAATCCCCTTCCCCTCCTCATTTTTCAGCCACTTCTCCCCTCCTTGGTGCATTGTATATTCTTAACTTGGAACAAAGTACTTATCTGTTCAAATCTAATTCTTGGTTGTTTCCCTTGCTTCTTGTATTAATAACAGGCACTTAGTCTCCCATGTTCCCTGAGGTCTGCTCCCATGGAATCCTTACTACCCAATTTCTTCCAACTCAGAAAAAGTGGAGAGGACCAGCATGCTCCAAGCACATCTGGATCACACTCCATCACTCTTCTCCATTCTCCTTCACCTAACATTCCTACCATTTAAAGAGTTAAGATATGGATGAGGGTTTTTTCTTTTATAATTAAATTTATTTTAATGTTACATAAAAACACAAAATTTGTATATTATAGGATAACATGATGTTCCAAGACATGTATACATTGTGTAATCAGGATATATATGTGTATATATATATATATTTTTCAAACATTTACCAATTTTTTTTATATTTTTCTGGGTGCATTGTAATTATACATCATACTGAGGTATAGAGTGATAGGAATATACATGCGCATAACACTTAATTCTTTATGGCAAAAAAGAATTTCAAAATCCTTTCCTCTAGCTTTTATAGATATGCAGAATGCAGTTGCTATCTATATTCACACTACTATGCAATGTCACACTAAAGTTCTTACTCTATCTAACTGCAACTTAGTATGTGTCAACTAAAGTCTACCTTTCCCTTATTCCCTCCCTACTCTCACCAGCCTCTGTAGATTTCTTTTAGAATACAATTGATCAGCCGGGCGTGGTGGCGCACGCTTGTAATCCCAGCATTCGGGAGGCTGAGACCGAAGGATCCAGGTTCACGGCCAGCCTCAGCTACCTAGTGAGGCACTCCGCAACTTAGTGAGACTCTGTTTCAAAATAAAGAATAAAAAATAGGGCTGGGGGTATAGCTCAGAGGTAGAATGCCCCTGAGTTCAATCCCCAGTACCGCAAAAAAAAAAAAAGAATACAATTGATCATTGTATACAATACATTTTTTAAAAATTATTAATCATGATAAAATACAAAAACAAGGACTTTATTTTGATGGCAAAGTTGTATATTGGTGGCATCACCTACAAATGGTATTTTTAAATATAGAGTTTATATATTTGCCTACATTTCAATTGTCTTCAATTATTGGTAGATTGGGTAAGTAATCATATGAGTGTAAGTAAAATATTCTCCTAAAATTTCCTAACAACTTACAATGGTCTATATGCTTCAAACAGAAGGCATAATCCTTTTAAAACATTATAAATTTCAGGACTGGCCATTATAAATTTCAGTTACAATTCACTTAGAATAGATTTCTGTTAATAGAGTTAGTAGTAAAAACATACAATGTTCTATGCTTTCTT
>PVLC010007554.1:0-63611 GCA_004027655.1 Graphiurus murinus | reverse complement strand
GCACCACTTACTTAAGATGCAGTTTTACTCATTCTTGTTCTAAAATCACAAATTCCATTTGACAATGTGATAGGACAAAATTATATTTTTAAACTTCGCAAGCCACACTCCAGAACTCTGCCAAAAGTAACGATTTTTTATGTTAAAAATAGATTCTTCCTAAAGTCTTGGGGTAGCTGAGCTGATGTGGACTTGAGCATGTTAAAGCTTTGGTGAATTGGGAAGGTCTTGGGCCAGTCTCCCCTGGGGGGGGGTCTCTCCATTAGTGCTGAGACTGGACCCCGAGGGGGAGGGGGCTTGCCTCTTGGCTGTGCGTGCCCGTGGGCGGGCAGGCCAAGGCTGGTGTCAGGTGAGCTCTTCTGCTTTTAGGTAGGTGTTGCAGGTGGGCGTGGTCCACGGGGGCGGGAAGGTGTCTGTGTGTGACCCGGCTGCTGAGAGTGTCGGGGCGTGGCGGGTGAGTGAGAGCAGCTGTGATAGGTGCAGATACTTGCCAGTGAGCACCTCTGTGGGAGCCCATTGGCCGCCTTTGTCTGGTGCTCCTGTGCGGCCACTCTGCCTGGGGCCTGTGGGATCTTTGCACTCCACGTTGGGTGTCCTGTTCAGGTTTGCCACGCTGTGTGTGTGGCTTCTTGCGTGGCTCTCCTTCCTCATTCCAGCGGCCAGAGGAATGGCTCGCTGCCTGGTGGGATGGAAATGCAAGACTCAAGGGACATGTGAGATGCGGCGAGGCTGCTGCCTTGGTGGCAGCGGGTCTGGGGCTGCTGGGCGTCTTGTTGCCTCCTAAGGGAGACTATGCCGAAACCGTGGCCTGCACTTCGGAGAAGAGGGAAGAGGCAGTTGGGGCAGCTTTCTGTGTTTCAGTCTGTGGCTTTTGCTGTTATGGACTTGCTCCTTATGTGAACCCATGGCCCTTTCTTGTCTGAACTGTTCACTGGCTCTGTGATCCTCTGTTACATGAGATTTAACCCCACCTCCCTCGTGATGGAAGTTGGCTTTCTTCACCTGGGAAATATTCCTGACTCTCAGTGCTGCTTGTAAGTGTGCAGGCCAAGGTGAGACGGACACCAATATTGCTAAGATTTTAGTGTCCTCTTGTTACCTTGGGGACCCTGTCCCGGGGCTCTGATATCTGACGCACCCAGCGGGAAGGCGTGGCAGTGGGGTTTGAAGAGGACCACGGCGGCCTTGAAGGTGGCGTCTGGGGTGGGCGGGTCCTCTCTGCGTGTGAGGCTGGGTGGTGTGCTTCTGGGACTGAGGCACTGGCTTCCTTCTTGCTTGTGCTCTGATGACTCGCTGCGTGCACGTGCGCGTGCGTGTGCGTGTGTGTGCGCACACCGTCTGTGCGGTGTGGACCTGAGGAACTAAGGCCAGCAGTGTGACGGAGCCGTCTTGTTAGGCCGACGGATGCTGGCAGCTCCAGCTGACACCTTGCTGGGTCCCTCCTAGGGGGAACCGCATTCACGCAGTGCAGCTGCTCAGAAGCTGAAACCGAAATAGACCACAGATGTTTGTTGTCTACGCTGCTGAGGTTGAGAGTCAGTTGTCTGTAGAAATGCACGGCTGATCCAGGTGCCCAGAGGTTAAGTGGGCACACGTGCAGCCCGTGTGGGCGTGGCCGCCGCCTCTGCGTCTGCCCAGGTTGTCCATAGACGCAGAGGACGGGGCGGCCTCCTTCAGGCCTGTCTCAGACGTCTGCCTGTCTCTTTTTGGAAAGTGCTGCGAGACAGCAGCCGTTAGTCATCTAATTGTTGAGCTTAGGATCTGGGAAGGGAGGGAATGCCTTTTACTAGGGAGTGAGCAGTGTGTGTTGGGAATAGTTCATCTTTGAATAGCAGAGCACTCTATCAGTCTTGACCAGCTAAGAGGTGTTAACTCTCGCTATCCGTGTTAAATGGCTGTACTCTAAATGATCTAATCATCCCACTAACGTCCGTGTGTGTGTGTGTGTGTGTGTGTGTGTGTGTGTGTGTGTGTTCTTGTGGAGGTGCACTCCTGACTCCGTGTCCGTCACAGTCCCTCACCCCTGTGCCTCACTCTTCCTCTGTGGTGGCTGCAGACAGATGTCACTCCCTCTGCTCCAAGTGTCTTCATCCGGGATCCAGGCCGAGCAGCTCCGTTTTGGGTCTTAGCGTTCTCATTTAAAAGGATAGGGTGGGGAGGCTACTTAACCCCCAAGGCTCCTGGTGCTTCTGCTTAGAGCTAGCATGTGCGCCGTTCCGCTCACAGCCAGCTTCTGTCCTGTCTTGTCTCTCTCTGGTCAGAGCAGTCAGGTGGGCAGGCCCGCAGGCCTGCAGGATGCAGACTTGTGCAGGAGGGCAGGTGTTGAACGAGCAGTCGTCCAGTCTGCTGTAGTGACTGGCCGGGAGGGACGAAGACCGCTGGAGAATTGTGTCCCGAGGATGAGAATTCTAGGTTGGGGTGGCGTCAGCCCCTGGGCCTTATGCTGGGGGCTCTTTATTTACAACAGTGTTCTTTTTGGTTGAGCGTTTCGGCTTAGGTAAAGCCATTCTCTGTCTGGCCAGAGGTTTAGCCCCAGCTGTTGTGTGCAGTGTGCGCATGGTCCCCCTAATGGCATCAGCCAGCCAGGTGGACGTTGGTGACCCTTTGCATCCTGTCTTCCTCCTTAAGTCAGGAGTTCATGCAGGAACTAAACTTGATATTGAGCTTGGCTATTACAGCTCACCATAAAATAAGGATGATGCCAGAACCGAGTGCTTTTCGAGGAATGGCGCACTGAAGGCCGGAGTTGAGCCCGGCCCAGGCTTTGAAGATCAGTGTGCGCTTTCCCGCGGAGCTGGAGGACTCTGGCCTCCCGTGTTTGTCTTTATGTCCCCAGCGTGTAACTGCTTTTTAAACTCATTTTATTTTTGAGTATGCTGATGTATTTTAACTTAAGTTGTATAATTATGACATTCCACCCTTAAATACTTCGAAATACATAATTCCCAAACTCAGTCCACTTTCCGACATAGCAGGTTAGTACGTCATGCCTAACAGTTTTAGGAGTGATTCCTCAGCCCCGCCAATACCAGTCTGCCTTCAGATTTCCCCGTTGTCACCAACTCTCTTTTGTAGATGGTTTGTCCAGAACAGGGTCCAGCCCAGGACTGCGCACTGCATCTGGTGGTCATGTCTTGTTCCAGGGAGGGGACTAGGTTAGTGTTGCCCCCTGCATGCCGGCGTGAGGAGCGCTGTGCGCACGGTGCCCTCGGGGCCTGGCGTTGGTGTGGCTTGGAGAGCGTTGGCATTTTGCTTTCTGGTTCCGCCTGAGAGATGCTGCTTGACTGTCCCTCTGTGGCTGGAGCATGCCGGTCCTCTAGTGTCACCTAGGAAATGCGTGTGCAGGAGCTGCTGGGCGCAGGGCCGGGCTCTTGCCTCCTCCCCGTTTGCGCCTGGCTCTCCTCAGTCCAGCCGTTAGGGCGGAAGGAGGTCTGGAGGGTGGAGACTCTCGCTGTCTGTCTTGGACGCGTGTGGCTGAGACAGTCCTGCTCTCTAGTGCTATGCTCAGGTGCGCACTTGGGCTGGTTTTCTATGCACAAGTATTTCTGTAAAAGTTTGAAGGAGATTTTCCTCTGCTCTCCTACTACACTGTACTAGGACTTGTCTGTGTTTGCTCTTTGTTGAATACATTCTTGCCTCGGGAGGGAAATGGCCTGTGAGCTCCCTCTGGAGGAGCGCTGGGGTCCCACCCCTGCTGGCCTAGATGTGCGTCTCCTCTCTTTGTCCTGGCTTCCGGGCCAGGAGAGTGGAGTCACACCAGCGCCAGTCGGGCACTTCCTGGTATCCAAGTGAGAGCCAGAGGATAGTCTGGGAATAACAGGAAACTTGGTGCTTTTCACATCCTGTTGTTCTGGGCTTTGCGACTTGCTGCTTTGCCACGATGAAGGTTAGTGGACGTTTATATCGTTTTATTCTATCTATCTATTTCTTCTGGTAGCATACTGCGGCTTTGAACGCAGATTAGACCTGAAGGACATGGACATCACCCGCGTCAGCATTTTACCATGGAGGGAACTTAAATTTTGTGTAATCTAAGGAACCTAAGGCCTCTTAAGGTTAATAGTTTTAATTCTTTAAAAAGATGCAGCTTAGTCCGTATTTGCCACTTAAAAATGTATGTAGAGGTCAGCCTAGGGGGAGCTTGAGTTTGAGTCGGGTTTTTCTTAACTCAGAATGTGAGTTGAACTGGTCCTGGATGGCAGAATTTGTTCTAAGGAACTTTTTACAGAAGACTTTGTCAGAGATGGAGTGCTTAGCTGTGTTCACATCCTTGTTTTTAGCTTTGATGGTTCCATTTGGTTTTTTTTCTCTTGAGCTTTAAACAATGAGCCTTGCTTTTAGCTGCTTTCCAACTGACTAGTGGCTTGAGGACTTTTCTTGAGGTAGTATTCCAGCTTCTCCGTCTTTTTTACTTATTTGCAGTTGAATAAACCTGTCTCATAACAGTTTCTTAGTCATTATTTCAAAAACTGTAAACAGAAGACCTTTGGCGGGCGGTGTTTTTGTTGTCAGGCTTGGACTTGCCGTTCTTAGTGTCCGTCTTTGGATGGAGCTTTCCACACTGAGAGCCCGGTGGACAGTCGCTAGGTTGGCGCCCTTGCCTGTTCACTCGTAGCCAGCACAGGTTTGCCAGTTGCCAAGAGGGTGCGGTTGGCCTCTGGATTTTATACTCTAGGGTGGCACGTAGTCACTGGCTATGAAATGATTTCTGTGGCAGAGGGTCTCAGGGAGCCCGCCCCGTGCTTGGCGTGGCTGTCCAGGCAGTAGGATGAGTAAGGCTTAGCCAGGAAGGAGGTGGGGGGGAGGCAGGAAGGAGGACGGGAGTGGCCAGCAGGGTCTGCTGAGGGGCTCTGGAGGGCAGGGCTGGCCCCGGGGGTGGGGGGGAGCAGAGGTGCCAGGCAGATCAAATGTGTTCCTTTTTGCCTTAATGAAAGAAAGTATGTTAACGTGATATTTATTTTGGTGTCTGAATATGCCTTCGTTATTTGCACCACTGAAAGATATTTTTCCATAGTTTTTCTAGGACAGAGTAGTGGGTGATTTGATTTTCAGATCACTTGTATGAGGTTGTTTGGTGATCCAGAGTGACGTGTAGGCTTCAGACAGTATTTGGAAAGCGCTGTGTGTGTGTGAACATCAATCTCTGTGTGCACACATGCACCCTTTCTCATACTACACACACACACACACACACACACACACACACACACAGACACACCCGTAGATTCCAGCTGTCTGCATCCAGGCCGTGCCGTGCGCTTTCTCTCCTGACTCAGATGGGTGTTTTGAAGCACCCCTGTGGGGTGCACCTTACTCCCTTAGGCTCCCAGGCCTCTAGGCAGCCCTGGATTGGAGGGGATCACAGACGGTCCCTGGTCCTGGCCAGAGCTCTGCCCCAAGCCCCCTCCCCATCGCGTCCTCCTCTGTCTTTCCTCCTCGGACTCTCACCCGCCGCGCTGCCTCGTGCCTGTGGTTTCCCTTGGCGTCGGCTGTGTCTCACCTTCTTTTCGGCATGGGAAAGGACATGTGTAGCTTGCTTTGCCCAGCCGCTGCTGTGTGCCCCGAGGAGAGAGTCGCAGGCCACCCCAAGGGCCTGCAGCTGGCCGGCGGCCCGACTCCAGGTAGAGGAGGACCAGGCGGGGTGTGGCGGGCCGCCGGTCCTCCTCCAGGCTGAACCTCCGAGGTGTGCGCCCTCACATTTCTGGGAGAACTTTGTTTATCCTTCACCCAGTGTGAAACTGGACTAATTTTGCTTGTTTAATTTTTTCTTTCAGACGTTTGATGCAAATGATTTGTATCAGGGGCAGAATTTTAACAAGGTCCTCAGTTCCTTAGTGACTCTAAATAAAGTAACAGCAGGTAAGACTCTTTTTTTTTTTTTTTTAAATTAAATTTGAGTGTGTGGGAAGGTGGAAGGGTGAAAGCTGTTGGTTTTCGGTTAGCAAGGCAGAATGAGCATTACTGAATTTCAGCAGCGAGCCTGTTACAACGCATGCTCCTTTTGCTGCTGTGAGTCCGGGGTCCTGAGCACTGGGCTGCAGTTCCCCTTTGAGGGACTGGTCTCCAAGGCATTGCCCAGCCTGTGTTTGCTCTGGGCCCCATTAAAAGCTTTTCTCCGCCCGAGCCCTGGGGGAGGGCCCTGGTTCTGTCCCTGCCGCAGGGCAAGGACTGGCAGGCGCGGTGCACTGCCCCAGAGCAGGCCGCCACTGCTGCACATGGCCACCTCCAAAGTCCAAGTCGCACATCTCTGAGGGATGTGCAGGTGACAGCATCTAGGAAGCAAATTTCAAAGGACACACATCATGAAAATTGTCACCTTGCTTAGTGATGTTTTGCCAGTGAGCATTTTGGCATGTGGCACAGGTGACCAACTAAACAGTGAAGCTACCTTTTCTGTCCCGTCATTGTAAAAATGGTAGCTATAATATGAACAGTGAGGCCGTAAATTAGTTGCATAAAGTTGTGAGTGATGCAGAACGAGAACGCGTGTAGAATGGCTCTCCTGGGCCGTCATACGAGAACGCTTCTTGAGCGCCACCGAGTGGCCGTCCACACTCCTGACCGAGTGGGGATTCGGCTACAGCCTGCTTGGGCAGTCACACGTTGTCTAAGGAAGTTTCGGTTGGCGATGGACTGCATACACAGCTGTGCACCACGTCGCCTGGCCATGCCCAGGGCTGTGCCACCCAGGACCACGTCACCACGCTCCAGTGCTTGACGGTGACAGAGTCTCCTGATGGCACAGTCTTCAGGATGTAGTCCTGTCATTAAGTGACGCATGACAGATCATGTCTGCCTCCAAGTTTTGAATGAAGGCCTCGTAAGTAGTATAGGCCTCTGCGGCAGACAGGGCCAGGAGCAGCCCTGATCACATCTACAAGCAAACCTTAATTTGGCCCCGTTGGAAGCATCGCATGGACGCCGTCTGCCTGCATTTGAAGTGGAGGTGCTGGTCAGTGAAAGCGGAGGCCAGGGTCCATGTGCCCATCAGCGGTCCAGGCTCTTGGGCATGGACCCCCGTTGCACGTGCAAGTACTTCTCCTGTTCTTGATGTCATTGGGTGTGCGCTGGATGTAAAATATGTAGTAGTGTTCCTTACAGGTCCTACTTGGGAAGCTAGGAGGTAAATTTGGTACTTTTCAGCTTTTAAATACTGTTTATGACCACCTTAAAGGAGAGGTTTTTGCTTTTCTCTTTGTTGAGTTTCTGTTTTTAAGCCAGTGTGATGGAATTGACCTGGTCCTTTTAGATTTCAACTTCAGATGCCTCAACAGTGCGCATCACCACGCCTGGCTTTTTTTTTTTTTTTTAATTGAATCACTTCTACGAAAGGCTGCTCCCATGTACTTTTTGGTTAGCCTCTTGTGATGGGAATCCAGAGAGGAGAGCAAGGCCTTTAGCTTCCTTTGATTCACAGCCGTTGTGTGAGGCGAGTAGAGCGAGCGCAGCTTCCTCCTGAGGAAGTACCGCTCGGGCGGGTCCCCGGCTGGAAGAGGCACAGGGCTTCTCTGTGGTCTTTCCTTTTGTTGTTGTGTGGCACCTCACCTTGGAGAAGCAGGTACGGGTGATGTGCTGTGGTGGAGAGTGAGTGCTAGGGTGTTCCCTGCTAGGTATGAGTTTGGGAAGCATGTTTTTGAGCTGAAGGAAGGGAAGCTATTAAAAACAGTTGTGAAACATCTCACAGACTTTTGAAAAGTTGTGCTTAGACCAGAAGAACGGATAAGTTCATCTCCAGATAGTTTCTGGAGAGGTAATTGGGGGAATGAATGCAAGTCATTTATGAAGCAGACAGAGAATCTCCTCTTTGTGACTGCGTAAATGGCCTGCTTTGTCGTGCTCTGTTGGTGTGTCCCTCCCTGCTGGCCCAGTTTTCGAGGCAGTGTGTGGTGAGGGTGCATGGTGTCAGGCGTTCTCAGCGCTCTCTCTCTCTCTCTGCATGACCTTTGCAGACATTGGACTAGGAAGTGATTCCGTATGCGCTCGGCCCTCTTCGCACCGGATAAAGTCTTTTGATTCCCTGGGATCCCAGTCTTCACACAGTCGGACTTCAAAATTGTTCCAGGGCCAGTACCGAAGTTTGGTAAGTTTGAGAGGTTTTATTACTTAAATGCGATGCATTCGGGGACATGAGAGTGTGCAGATGTGCGTGGGAAGATGCTTGTGCCTCTCAGAGTCTGAAAGCAGACGCAGTGGACCTGGCCCCTGCTCCTGCAGGCTGCTGTGGCGTGTGCTTATTGCCCGAGGCTCCAGATGTTATGCTGGATGGGTGCTTTTAAAAACGTGTTTATTTTGCGCTTATATTAGGCTCCATAATTCTGCTTATATAGGAGGATGTGCACTTTAACATATCTTCCAGGTGTAATGTTTTCTTATCTGCTGTGCCCAGATGTACAGGTAGAATAGGAAGCAGGTCTGCGGAAGGACTTAGCTATAAGGAAGAGCGGTTGGAACTGAAGACTCGGAAGGTGGCTTTTCCTCTTCCTCAGTGCATACTTTGAGAGGTTTTCCAGGCGGGAGGTGGGTTGCAGAGGGGGAGCCCGTTGCCACGGCCGCTCAGGACACGAGGGAAGAAACTCAGACGATAGTCATGTCACAAGCGCTCAGGACGTAGATGTGAGCGGGGAGCGCGGGGTGTCCAGTGAGGCTGGAGGTGAAGACGTCAGCGAAGGGCAAGGGCAGGACTTGTGAATGTAAGCCTCTCTCCCCTTGGAAACAAACATGCAGGATCTTGCGGCGAGTCTCCAAGAACCCGCTCTGCCAGGGACGTCAGGGCTAACGGTGACCCTCAAGAAATGGCAGCTCATGCGTAGAGTCGTATTTCTTAGAGAGAAATGGAGTTTGAGTGCAGCTCATGGAACAGGGCTAAACACTGAACAGTAAGAAGGAGTGTAGTTTTTACCTGGTCCTGAGCAGTTTTAGGGTGAATCTGCTCTCATCCCCGTGTCTGCTCTTAGCGAAGCCCCTCCCCGGGGTCTGCGTGCTGACACCCGAGCGTGTGATCGTGTGGCCTGGCCCTCCCTCCTGCAGCCCGTGTGCCCCCCGCATCGGGGCCTCTGTTAATAGGACTCGATGCTGGAAGAGTTTTGTAGAGTTCCATTGTGAGCACTGTTACTCCAAATTAAGGGAAATTACTCAAACCACTTTAAATGTATTTACATTGGCTTATATAAACTATAAGAGGAAAATGAGGAGAAATCACACTTTGAGTGAGAAAATTCTTGTGGTCTGATCTTTCATCATGGCAATATTCATCTGAGTTTTTTTCGTTACTGAGTAAAGGAGGACTGGATTGCAAATGTATAATTTTAAGTAAAATGACATTAAGCGTAAGGTTGGTAATAGATGTTATTGAGATCACAATTAGTATGGGGTTCGTTTTTCGTTAGCTAGAGAAATTGTAAGTCATACGGAAGTTCAAGGTTTCCTGCTCTCTTGCTCCGTGGTCTTTTTGTGACTGATTGGTGACTGGTGAGGCGGCTTCTCTTGCAGAGGCCTCGACAGACTTTCTTATATGACAGGTGAGCATGACTGTCTCCTTGCCCTTCCATTTTTCTTTCTTTTTTTTATTTTTTTGCGGTACTGGGGATTGAAATTAGGGATATTCTACCCCCAAACTACACCCCCAGCCCTATTTTATTCTTATTTTGAAACAGGGTCTCACTAAGTTTCGGAGGGCCTAAGTAGCTCCTCAGTCTCCCAAGTACTGGGATTACAAGCGTGTGCCACCACGCCCGGCTCAGATTTTTCTGAATGTAGTTCTTTAAAACACCACGAGGACATTTTCTTGGACTAAAGATAATCTCTGATGAAACAACAATGGCAGAATGCTTGTCCGCGCTGGATGATGGGTGCACGGAGGGCCACCTGTCAGCCTCTTTTTCCTAAGTTAAAATGGCCTCTTGTTGCAGCTGAGCAGCAGACGCTCCCACCCCAGACAAGACCCAGATTCAGAGGTGCTGGTTAGGCGCACACATCGCTAACTCATCGCCAGCACCCCGCTCAGTCCACCATGACTCACCCGAACTCTGCCTCGATTGCTGCTCGTTCTCACGACCTGGCTTCTGATCTGTGAATCCATCGGCTCTCTGCTCCGGGACAGAGCTCTGCCTTGGTGTGGGAAGACTTGATGGTTGTGGGGTGGAGCTTGCGCTGCGGCAGAGCTGTGACTTCCCACTCGGGCATCTCCAGGGCCTCGGCACTCCTTTCTGTGGCTGACTTCTTCTCAGCTCAACTCCTTACCCAGCTCTGCTCTGTGATAGGCCTCTCCCTGCAGAGAGAGAAGCTCGGGTGTTAGTCAAGAGGGTGGGACCCAGGCTGCAGGTTCGGGCTGTGTTTGATCTCATACGTAAGGTTTGTCTTCTAGAATCTGTGGACTCTGCAGCGTCCGTCCTTAGCGAGCACACCTGGCGTCCCGGCGTCGTTCAGAGTCTGGGGACAGGGTTTGTGCAGCGTGGCCCCTGTGGTCGGCTCCTCCTTTGCACCGTCCTGACCCCATCAGGCAGCCTCGCCGCTGTGCCACTGACTGCACGAGTGTGTTGCTGAGGCATCAAGGAATTACACCAGCATTTATTACTTAAGTTTAGTTAAGGCTTTGCAGTTCTCTAGTATAGTTAACACAGGAAATACCGTGCTTCTTTAATCCACCGTATTTTATCCATGATAGGGCTTTTTTCCTTTCATCTGCAAGTAGCAGGTGTTTACAGATGATGCTGTTCTGTACTTTCATTGAAAGTATTCCATGGTATATAAGACAATGGGGCCTTGCCTGGGTTCTGGCATCTTATGGGAAGAATTGCACTGAGGCAGTTGAAGCTTACAGAAGGTCACGGCACGGGGACAGTCCCTGTTGGAGAAGGAACCAGGCCCTGACTCCATAGCCAGCCTTTCTCCCTCAGGCCCTGGGAGGGCTGGAGCTCTAATGGCACTGTTGGGGTGGCGTCAGGACCGTGGATCGAGCCTGGCACTCTGTGAAGGGGAAGGTGCAGGCAGTGTTGCGTGGAGCTTGGCTGTGGCACCGGGACTCTTGCCGGTGGGGTGCCCGCGTGCCTGCAACGGGTCAGCAGGGGGAGGGGCCGTCTCCAGTCCCCTCCCATTAGTAGCAGCTGTTGATGTGTAACGAATTTTAAAAAGGTGGTGTGCTGTGTGTGCAGCACTCTGAACAGCACCCGCGAGGACCTGCCCTGGCGCGCTCCTCCCCAGGGCCTCTGCTGTCCTGGTTCCCAACATAGGGACGAGTTCCACCCATCTTTTATTTTATGTAAGCGTACTTCCTCTGCTTGCTCATTATATTTTTGATGGTCTGGAGGAGGAAGAGAAGCCGCCACAGTGGTGATAAGTGTGCTTGGAGCCATCCTTCCTTCCAGCTTCAGTGGCACTGGTGGCCGTGACTGGGCCCTCCCTGCTCAGCCCTGTGACCAGGCTGCAGGTGGAGCACAGGGCTTTCTAAACATGCTCCCTTCTGCTCAGCCTTATGCATTGTGCCCTGTTGGCATGTGCTCTAAATAGTCAGAATAGTGTTATCAAAAGAAACTTGAAAGAAGTTGGCATTTCCTTCAATGCAATAACTGTCAAAGAATGTGAATTTGATCTGGGCATGGGGCGCATGCCTGGAATCCCAGTACTTGAGAGGCTGAGACAAGAGGATCGCAGGTTCACCACCAGCCTCAGCAATTTAGTGAGACTGTTTCAAAAATGAAAAAATAAAATAGGACTGGGGTGTATCTCCGAGGTAGAACACCCTTGGGTTTAACCCCCAGTAGCACGTGCGTGCAGAGAACGTGAATTTGTTGAACTGGAAATTTTCAGTTTGCAGAAAGAGAAAACTTGGTGCAGTCTGGTGACCTTGGGGAATGCCCCGTCCCAAGAGTAAGGGTGACACTTCCTGGATGAGACCGCTGTCCTGCACCCGAGCAATAGTGGTAACTGGCGCCTCCACTGCCAGGTGCACAGGAGAGATTTCCATGTAGATATCCAGGATGTGCTGAAGGTTAAACTATTAATTCAGTGTTTTGAGTGACTAGGTACAGATTTATAGTTTAATTGATGTTTAGTTGATGAGCCCGTTTAAATAGGTAAGTACTATTTGGGAATAACCCTGCTGGCTTCTCAGTCGCTCTTGGCCAAGGAGCTTCTGTACTTCCTCGTGTTGGATGCTCTCTCTAGTTCAAGAGTGCCTCTCCACGACTTGCCAGGGACAGTCACTTTCAGCTTTTTCCATCCATTCCTTAGGTTCTTGCCTGTGTGTGTATCAAACGCCATTTTGGGGGGAGCGAGTTGAAGTGTCCTATTAGCGTGGACCCCCACGCTGGAGAGGTGTGGGCTCTTTCTGTCAGCCCCCCAAATACCGCTCCAGTTGATGTTCCTGTCTTCCTTGTGGCCAGGACTCCATGCTTGGGACCTCAGTATGACCAGGCCGGCAGTGCTGGCAGTGAGTCCCCTTGTGGTTAATGGATTTCTCCTTTCCTACACGTCTTGTTCCTTTCATTGTCTCTGTCCCTCCTGCAGACTGCGGCCTTGGTGTGAGAATCTCTGCGCTTGCGCTCAGCCCTCTAGCCGTCTTCTCGCACGCTGTCCTGAGGGGCCGGTGGGGGTCTCTCAGGCCTGCTCTGGGCTCCCTGGGCCTCCCTCGGAGGTGCGCCCGGCCTGCCACAGCTCCTCCTCCACTGTCTCCTCTGCATTTTCATTCATTTTGTTCTTGGCATTTCTCCTGTTTTGGAGGCACTAATTTTTTTATTGTTGTTGTTCCTAATTAACTCCTTGAGAAAGAGCCATGGGCCATACATGGGCCATAAGTATCTGGAGTCTTGTGTACCCACAGCTGTCTCTTGTATCCTAATGTGGGGATTTTTATTGCCTTTGGTTTTCAGAGGTTCAGTTTCAGAAGCGACTCAGTCTGGGTGTCATTACGCCTGCCCTCCGGAGCTCCTGGAGGTTCCTGAGTGTGAGCTCGAGTCGCTGGCGAGTCAGGGCACCTTGAGCTGGGCTGCTGTGCCGGTGGACAGTGCACTCTGTCTCACACCTGCCTCTGGGACTGTCACATACAGAGCCGTGGTCACTCCATGCTTTTCTCCAGCGTGTTTTCTTTTTGTTGCTTGATTTGAATTTTTTTTTTTTGGCTGTACTGGGGATTGAACTCAGGGGCATTCTACCTCCGAGCTATACCCCCAAGCCCTATTTTTTATTCTTTATTTTGAAACCGAGTCTCACTAAGTTGCGGAGTGCCTCACTAGGTAGCTGAGGCTGGCCGCGAACCTGGATCCTCCGGTCTCAGCCTCCCGAATGCTGGTATTACAAGCGTGCGCCACCACGCCCGGCTGATTTGAATGTTTTATAAGGGCCGTTTCTTTTCTGAGGTGTCCTGCCTTTCTTTTCGCCTATTTCGAGGGACTGCAGTTGCTTTCTCCAGACTTCTTGGGGGGTGCTGCAAGGCTTCCCTGTGGCTTGGCGATGGGTTGGTTGGCTGGCTTCTTTGTTCAGGTTGTGACTTTCCTGCATGTGGGTGCAGCTTCTCTGGGAATCGTACTCCCTCTGTTGACTCTTGTTGGTGGATTCCTGTTGTGAGCCCTCCAGAACGCAGTCCAGGCTGGAGGGAGGCCAGGAGAAACCCAGCAGCTGGCTTCAAGAGACCCGAAAGTGTGCAACGCCTCAGAACAAAGGGAATTTAAAATGTGAAATACCATTTCTTCCTATCGGTGTGGAAGTATGTTCAGCAATATCCTGTGTTAGTAAAGTCTGACAAAATAAGACCTCTGAAGTATTACTGGTGGGCATGTTGCTTGGTGTGAATTTTGTAGAACTCTTGGGGGGCAATTTAAAAATATGTACTAAGATTTAAAATGTGATATGTGTTCCCCCTAGAATTAATATATAGGCTTACTTTACAGGTATGCTCAAAGATAGATGTGCAAGTATTTTTAACAAGGCCTTTTTCATAAGATAAAAAAACAAAAAACTTGTATATAGTGTATAGAAAAATATGAGAAATAACTTGAAGTCCCCTCAAGGAGACCTGATTAACAGTGGCACAGTGGATCACACATGCAGGAACATGCAGTAGTTAGCCGTAAGTGTGAACGGCAGGACACTGACCTCCAGAAAGTAAGTGCTAGAGAAGTGTGGGCATGTGCGCGAGCAGGTGTGTGCAGGGAGAGGGGCTCCTTCAAGGCTGAGGTCAGGGTGATGGAGGTGCACCGGGAGCCATCGGAACATTGACTTTCTTTAGGTGTTTTGGGCGTCTGTGATGATGTTCTGGCTGCCTTTACAATAGTCAAATGTAGTCTAAGTATTTTGCAAGGAGGCCGACTGCACTTTGTCTAACTTTTTCCCATTGCTCCCCACGTGTTTCTTAGGACATGACTGATAATAGCAACAGCCAACTGGTAGTAAGAGCAAAGTTCAACTTCCAGCAGACCAACGAAGATGAGCTCTCCTTCTCGAAGGGCGACGTCATCCACGTCACGCGCGTGGAGGAGGGAGGCTGGTGGGAGGGCACGCACGACGGCAGGACCGGCTGGTTCCCCAGCAACTACGTGCGCGAGGTCAAGCCCAGCGGTAAGTGACGCCGCTGTCGCTCTGCTTCCGGGAGGTGACTGCCTAGCGTTGTGCGGGGGCTCCAGACGAGTCCGTGCGGAGGACCCTGGGTCTGGGAAGGAGTCGGAGTTTGGTTCTCCCCCGACGCTCGGGCGCCTGGACAAAGGGCTCTGTGGTTGCCAACCAGAAGACATCTCAAATCTGTTAGGGCTTCTTATTTCATTTTATGTTTCTGGTGGTCTTGGGAATTAACTCAGGGATTTTGTACATGCCAGGCAAGCATTCTACCATGGAGCCATGTCCCCAGTCCTTTTTTATTTTTATTTTTATTTATTTATTTATTTTTGCGGTACTAGGGATTGAACCCAGGGACATTCTACCTCCGAGCTATACCCCCAGTCCTATTTTTTATTCTTTATTTTGAAACCAAGTCTCACTAAGTTGTGGAGTGCCTCACTAGGTAGCTGAGGCTGGTCTCGAACCCAGATCCTCTGGTCTCAGCCTCCCAAATGCTGGGATTACAAGTGTGTGACACCACGCCCAGCCCCAGTCCTTTTTTATTTTTTGTTTTTGAGACATTGTCTCACTTAATTGCTCAGGCTAGCCTTAATCTTGAGATCCTCCTGCCTCAGCCGCCCAAGTAGCTGGAGTTATAAGCATACACCATCATGCTTGGCTTAGTTTTTTTCATGGAGGATGATACCTTGCTATGGTGCCCAGGCTGGTCTCAAACTGTTGGGCTCAAGCAACCTTCCTGCCTCAGCCTCCCAAGTAGTTGGGATTACAGGGTTGTTTCTGTCTCTGGGCTGTTGTGGATAGTACTACTGTGAACAAAGGTGCTTAGTAAGTGTTGGGATCTTTGCTTTTAGATCTGTTCCTACAGGGCTCTTTGAGCTATGATGGGTTAGGCCCACATAAGCCCGTCTTAAGTTGTAGTGTCATAAGCCCAGAATGCGTTTAGTAACACCTCTTCTGCTAAACACCACAGCTTAGCAGAGCCACTGCTCACATGCCCAGAGCACGTACACTAGCCTGCAGGTAGAGAGACACTCGTACCACGTATTGCTTGCCTGGGAAGAGATCAGAGTTGTGCAAAGTTCAGTCCCTTCTGAAGGTGTATTGCTTTCACACCATTGTAAAATCCAGAACTGACACGTCAAACTTTTGTACAGTAAGGTGCCATCTACATTTGGCCAGAACCAGAACTAGAACTAGAACTAGAACTGCTGGATCAGATAGTAATTATATGCTTAGTGTTTGAGGACCTGCCAAACTTTTCCACATTCTTACCAGTAGTGGACAAGAGTGCCAGTGTCTCCACATCTTTGCCAACTTCCTTTTCTTTAAAAAAAAAAAAAAAAAGCCATACCGGGCATGGTGGCACACGCTTGTAATCCCGGTACTTGGGAGACTGAGACAGGAGGATCACAGATTTCCTGGCCAGTCTCAGCTATTTAATGAGGCCCTCCGCAACTTAGTGAGACCCTGCTTCAAAAATAAAGAATAAAAAATAGAGTTGAGGGGGAGGTGGGTAGTTTGGAGGTAGAATGCTCTGGGTTCAATCCCCAGAACCACACACACACACACACACAAAAGAAAAATCATAGCCAAATAGCCATCCTTTGGGGTGCAAGGTGGTATCTTATTGTTGCTATTTTTTATGTTTATTAGTTAAAAAGCAGTATTTTTCATTTTTATCCTAAAATCAATTGCTCTAGCTGTCTATCCTTGTTACTGTACGGTGTGACTTCGGTCCTTACATAGTCCCAGAAGACAAGTACTGTAGGGAACTAAGAGGGAGGGAAACAAATGATGCCCTTAAAAACCCTCTGTTCCTGTTTAGAACCAGCCGAGCGGCACTGTGTCAGGCTGAGGATGGAAATGTGACTGGGTCTGTGATTCTGCGGGCAGCGCTGACTGACCCGAGAGCCTCCCCCAGACCCGGGGCTGGACAGCCGGGCCAGGCTCTGAGCCTCAGAACCCTTCTGGGGACCAGTGAGCACCGTAGCAGGCTGGCAAGGGAGGCTCCACGGTGGGGCGCTCCCCTCTGCTGAGCGGCCGGCCGGGGTGGCCTTGGGGGTGGAGCCTGGCCCGGGCGGCGGTCACTTGCTCGGCCTGGTCTCTCCAGCCGCTGTGCAGCTCTCTTTAGTTCTTCTGTGGACTTTGCAAGTTGAGTTGCGGTGGTAGTTGTTCTGGCGAAGGGATTTTACTTTTCAGGTATTTCTCCTTGCGGCGTTAATCCAGCATAAGAAGCTACATGGAAGGCGGGTGGACTTGCGTGCTGTCTTTGCTGGGTTCTGTTGGTAGGTCTGTCCACAGCACGTGGGTTCCCTGTCTGTGATGCTTGCCAGGCTGAGGAGTGTGGGCCCGAGGGCCGCAGTGGCTGAGGAAGCGCTGGGCAGGAAGGGAGAGAGCGAGGGAAGAAAGGAGGAAGGCAGGCGGGCAGGCAGGCGAGTGTGAAATGTCGCCTGGCCCCAGGAACAGCTGTGCCACTCTATTTTACCTCCAGTTCTCACGTCTGAGTCTTATTTCCAAGTACGTGTGCGAAGACCAATTTAACGTGTTCTCGATGCATTGTTATCAAGACACATCCTTTGTAGGAACTCCATTGACTCCACGGTTCTTGTGCCAAATTGACAGTTAAGTAGGTTTGGAAAATTTTCTATTTTTAAAATACAAGAAATACTACTACATTTGCTCATCTTAGTGATTCATTATGCTGAATATTGTTTATTTGACAGTGAAGCGAGGGAATGGCTTCTTTGGGGAATGGCCTCCCATCCCCAGTGTTCTGGTTGCCCGAGTGTACTGTAAAAAACACTTGACTGGTCTGGTTCTAAATGTTGGCAGTTAAGGCAGAAAGGCATGGTACTGCATTTTAAAAATCTCTTCCCATTATATAGCAATCCAGGATAAATTTCTAGGATTTTAGTGTTGTGTTTTTTCAATAGTATATATGCCTTTCTGATTTTGGAATAGGTTTTTTTTTTTTTTTTTGAAGGTATGTTCAACTTAAACATTGTAATTTAGTATAATTGGTACTTAATTTTCTGAAAACAAAATTGTCCCAGTTTGAAATAGACTCCTCTATGCTGGGCATAGTGGCCACATGCCTGTAATCCCAGTACTTGGGAGGCCGAGACAGGAGGATCACAGGTTCAAGACCAGCCTCAGCAGCCTAGCATACCCTCAGCAACATAGCGAGACCCTCAAAAAATAAAATAAGACCAAGGTGGTATAGCCTGGAGGTAGAATGCCCCTTGTTTCAATCCCTAGTATCACAGAAACTTTTTTCTTTTTTTTTTTTTTTTTTTTCGGTACTGGGGATTGAACCCAGGGGCATTCTAACTCTGAGCTACACCCTAAGTCCTATTTTTTTTATTCTTTTATTTTGAAACAGGGTCTCACTAAGTTGCTGAGAGCCTCACTAAGTAGCTAATCCTCTGGTCTTAGCCTCCCAAGTACTGGGATTACAAGCCCTGGCTTCACAGAAACATTTACAAAACAAAATACAAAAGCAGTAGATTCCTCTTAACTGCTGGGAGTCATGTTAGTATCACTTCCTTGTGAAACACAAACACTGCCTTCCCTTCAGCTGAGAGTTTTTCTTCTGTGGTACAGTTTGGGCTGATTTGCGAGTATTCTCATTGTCTAAAAAAAATCTGAAGTCAACTTCTAAATGATGTTTTTTAGGCTGCTTATCTCCAGGTAAGTTCTGAAGACTGTTCACACAGTTCTCCTCTTTGCTTGGGAAGTTCAGATAGCCCCTGGTTGTTGCCCTCTGGTGGTTGGTCTTGGGTATTTTCTCGTCAGCCTTCACCTGCGTGTGTGTTCTGAAGACACTCTTTCCAGAGTCTGAGGAAGAGTCTTTGGTGTGAAGGGTGTACTGTTATGATGTGTGGGTCTTATGGAAGGGGCAGCATTATTACTTGGCATTATTTTCTCCACACCTTTTGCATGTGTGAAACCGTGGGTTTCTACTGTTTTACCCACATATGTGTATGCGTGTTTTACGCACATACAGGCACCCAATTCAGAATTTGCTGGGTTCACGGGAGAAGCAGCAAGGCCACTGGGAGCGAGCGGTGCTGGGAAAGAGAGGCCAGCAGTGGTCACATGCTGCAGTGAAGGAGCTGGCCAGCCCGTGCCGCGGGGTCCGGGTCAGAAGTCAGCGCAGAGTCCAGCTTCCTGTGCGCACCCTCGCTGGCTCGCTCTCAGCTGGCATTTCCATGCACTGCCTCTCCTCGCGTCTGTGGCCGGCTCCTGCCTGTTGTCCATGAAAGGCGGTTCTTCAGTGTTCATTTAGGGCTGACTAGTGTGGTAGCACGTGTGCGAACTAAAACAGGACCGTCGCCTGCTGGTCCACAGACCTGTAATGAGCATTCACACTGCCGTTCCTAAGCTCGTCACTTTTTTTTTTTGGGGTCCTGGGGATTGAACTCAGGGGCATTGTGCCTCCGAGCTTTATTTTGAAACCGGGTCTCACTAAGTTGCGGAGTGCCTCACTAGGTAGCTGAGGCTGGCTGTGAACCCGGATCCTCCGATCTCAGCTTCCCGAATGCTGGGATTACAAGCCTGCACCACCACGCCCAGCTAGCTCGTCACTTTTAAATATTTTCTGTGTGACAGTGACGGAACCGCAGCCCAGTCTCAGGTGTGGTTACTAATCTGGCTGCGAAAGAGCAATTGGATGTAAATAGAGTCTGCACCGGGGGCGGGACCTTGCTTCCCTCTGCACCACTGGACTGGGCTTGTGCTGCGGCCCTTCCTTTGTCTGGTGAGGGTTGGGTGAGGGAGGGGCATGTTTGCAAGTGACGCCCACTCCCTGAAAGCACCCAGGGTAGAGAGGAAGGGCGTGTGGTACACCTAGGGAGCATGGTGCTGTGTACAAAGGGGCCTGGGGCTCAATGGTTGGAGTCTTTTTTGGAATATTCGTGCCAAGCACGCACCCCAACACTGACGTCACAGTGCATGCGGGGGCTTGTTCTATGACGGGCAGTTTCCGATGACAGTGACCAGGGGAGCATCCCGTGGGTCAGTGTGCAGCAGTTTGGAGTCGGGTGTTAGCCTTTCAGCACTGCAGATGTCGCCTTTATTTGCACTAAAGTCATATAACGTGTGCTGTAACAAGTAGGACGGAAGTGCCGTGTGACATGGAGCAGAGTGCCCTGCGCCTCCAGCTCAGCCGAGACGCCCGCCCTCCGTGCTGAGACTCTGCCTGTTTCACTTGTGTCCTTCAGACCGTATCTCCTGTGCCTTGTCCTGGCCTTCCCTCTAGCCTCCCTCCGGGCTCACTCCACCACGTGCCTCGGGCTCTGCCAGCTCCTCACCGGCAGCACCGAGTGACGCGCCTCAGGCTCACTGTGTTTCATCAGCGTGGGCATGAGACGCCTGTGACACGGGACGGCCTCGGCCCTTTTCCCCGCCCCTTCTTCCTCTGCCTGTGGTCAGCTCTGTTTTCCACACTGCATCACCAAGGCTGTTAGCAGCTGCATTTGGTTCTGAGTCTACCACCAGCTCCTGGTGAGCAGCCACTGCCCGGAGAGCAGGAGGGAGAGGCTGAGGCAGATGTCCTGCGAGAGGGACTTGGAGACGCGGCGCTCAGAGGCACAGGGTAGACGATCTGGTCCCTGGTTCAAATAAGCTGATAAGTCATTGTTGTGGCAGACAAGGGGGTTAGAATATAGACGTGGCATTCGATAAGGTTAAGACTCTTTAATTTTGTTGCCTGTGATGATGGCCTGGGTTTTTATTTAAAAAAAGAAAAGTCTCTCTGGAAAGATGGACACTAAATTATTGATGGGCAAATGACATAATTTCTGGGATTCAGTATAGAATACTTCCAGAAGAGGAAAAGGATACGATCGGCTAAGTGTTGATAATGTTGAAGCTAAATAAGAGGACTGATGTTTCTCTGCATTTATATAGAAATGTAGATTTCTATACAAAAGTCAGGAAAAAAGCAGCAATGGCACAATTACCACATTTTCCAGCAAAGATCAAGAGTGGCTCCTGCCAGCAAGTCATCCCTTAGGGAACTGGGATGGCACGTAAGAAGCCGGTCAAGCCTAACAGGTCTCAGACCCGGGAACCTGGGGCAGCAGCGAAGTGGGTGGACAACCCCGGTGCAGGGTGCCGTCTGCGTGGACGAGCGAGTGAGGGTCAGGAGCACAGGCCACCACCTCACCACCCTCTGGAGCAAACCTGCAGCGCTGAGGAGCCCTCGGAAGTTGTTACTACAAAAGAAATTGGGGAAAGAAAAGGCCCGTGCATTGCGTTGGACCACATGACCTGGCTGCCTGGCCTCCTCTGTGTCGGGTGAGCTTGCCCGACCACATGAGCTCGCTGCCTGGCCTCCTCTGTGTCGGGGGAGGCCTGCCACGGAGCCTGCGAGGCCCCTTCCGGTGAGCTTGCCCGTCAGGTGGACTCTGATCCTGCTTGGCGGGCTCACCTCTGCGGCCTCAGGAGGCAGCGCTTTTCCTCACTAGGAAACGTGTCTTCTCCGTCTCGACTGCTCCTCTTCCCCTTGCTTTCTCCTGAACATCCCGTTTGAAGTCGTCTTTTGCCCTCTGGCTCTTATTCTGCTTTTCACATTCTTTTGGCTTGTTTTATTGGAACATTTTGAATGTGGAATCCATTTCTCACATTATAAACCATTGGTTCACAGCTTCTCTGCTCACCTGTGACGCTAACCTGTCGTTTAAACTTTCTGAATGTTCATCATGGTCCCACTTCTTGCCTGACATTTTAATCGTACTTGATAGCTCTGCCCAGGTATCTCTACTCTTGGGGTACGGGGTTTCCTTGTGTATGGCAGCTGTGTTCGCCTTGGCTCGTTTCTTCCTGCGAAATGATATCCTGTTGATACTTGTTCCTCGTGGTTCCTTGGCACCTTCCGCCTTGGAATTGTTCTGCAGCCGGGAGGAACGGCAGCTTCCTTGGGCTCTCCCACAGTGTTCTTGCCCTACTTAAATCACGTGGCTGAGTGAGAGAGAGGAGGGTGTAAGTTTGGACATGCCGCACACGGGTGCCTCCGTGTGGTTTCTGGGCCAGTGGACAGTGTCTGGGCTGTGTCCCCGAGTGGGCCAGGAGCAGCCCGCCTGCCCGCCGTCCCAGCCCAGTCGGTGCTGAGCCCCGTACTTGACCCGGCTTCCCCGCTGCCTGTATTTTCGCACACCTGTGTTTGAGTTGGTTGGTTTCTGCATGCGTGTCGAGTGGATCGCCATGCTCCAGGCAGCGCCAGAGAGCCGGCACCCAACTCCATGCCATCCTTCCCCGCACCTTGGCAACAGTGAGCTGTGTCAACTTTTAGCTATCAGATTTCTCCGGAGACAAAGAAAGCTGAGTGTTTTTGGGCTGACTTCTTTCTCTCGTGGTACATACTTAGGCTCTTGACAGAAGCTTCCCTGTGCCCCGCAGCCTGCCCTGTTCTGGTCCAGCGCACTGTGCTGCGCCGGAGCCCAGGCATGGTGGCGTGAGGCAGCTGGCTAGGAGAATCCTGAGTAGGACTGACGGGCAGCGTGGTCGCCCTGTTGGCATGGTTAGCTGTTTGGGGCAGGCCTCTTGCATAGCCATGGTGACTTGCAGGTGGGTGCTGGGTGCAGGGCTCGTGGCATCTTGAACTCTTTGGTAAGAACTACTCGAGGTGCGTTGGAGTGCTGTCTGCATAGCAGCCCTCAGCGGGGAGAAGGCACTCCACTGGGCTTGCTTTCATGTGTCTAGCCCTTCTTTTTGCTGATCACTTATTTATTTATTTGTGTTTATTTATTTATTTATTTATTTTTGGTGGTACGGGGATTGAGCCCAAGGGCATTCTACCTCCAAGCCCCACCCCCAGTCCTGTTTATTCTTTATTTTGAAACAGGGTCTCGCTAAATTATGGAGAGCCTCACTAAGTTGCTGAGGCTGGGTGCAAACCTGTGATCCTCCTGTCTCAGCCTCCCAAGTACTGGGATTACAAGCATGTGCCACCAGGCTCTGTGTTCTTTATTTTTATATAACATGAATGGTCTGAAAGCTGAAAAAACTTTTTCCTTATAGCTGTCATAGTAAACTGAGTTTTATTAACTAGGTATCGAGTTGTCAGATGCGCCTTAAGTTTAAGTTAAACAATAGAGTTGGCAAATAATTGCTGTTAAAATGAAGCCGAGTCAAGGTCATCTGTCCGCAGGTGGCCGTGCCAGCACGAGGGTTGGTGCGGGTGTTCTTCTGCAGGTGGGCAGGGGCTGCAGTATCCTGCCCCAGATTGCAGATTGTAAAGGTTAAAGGCAGTGTGAGACATTTCATCATTTTCTCCTCCACAGTTAAATTCTCAGCCGCAAAAAGAAAGATGTGTTATTAGGAACAGATTGGTTTCCTTCTTGTATGTGTATGGTTTGGAGGTCGTTTTGGTTTCCTTCTTGTATGTGTATGGTTTGGAGGTCGTTTTGGTTTCCTTCTTGTATGTGTATGGTTTGGAGGTCGTTTGTCTCCTGTGGAGTTGTTTTCCATCCTGTGGGCAGAGAGAGTTCTTTCAGCTAAGAATACTATATTCTGTATTTAACCCGCTGGAAACATGGGCAGTGAGGCAGACGGCCCCAGGGGGGAGAAGCCAGGGTCTGGGGCTCGTTGCTATAGCTGAAAGGACAGCAAGGTGCCGAGCAGGCGTTGGCCTTAGGACTTGCAGTTGGGGACCGCTGCTGCCTCCAGCCCTGTGCCTGTGAGACTGGACGGAGGAATCGTGGAGGGAGGAGAGGAGAGCTGAAGGACCACGCGGTCACTGTGCTACCGCCTCATGCACAGAAGGAGGGGATGCACCCCGGCCCAGGGACCAGGCTTGGCACGGCAGGATTTTTGCAGGAGAGGCAAGGGATGAGTGGACCTGGGAAGTCAGCCCCCTGAGAAATGCTTGGCGGGATTTCTTAGGAGAGTGTGGAGAAGGCCTCTTCATTGAGCCCTGCCATCCCGGACCAGATGCCCTGCTGGAGCCTGCAGGGCGGTGTAGAAAGACTCACAGACCCAGTTAGACAGGTACCGCCCACCCCACAGGGCCAGGGATAGATGTCACCCCCCCCCCCCCCCCGACCCCTGCAACCAGTGACAGACACCTATGCATAGAACCAATGCCAGACACGCACCGTTCATCATGCTACACAGGGCTGTAGAAAGGCTGCTCTGGACAGGGAGGCCCGGGGAGATGCCACGTACCCACCCACCATGTACCCAGCCAGCGGTGCACGCGCCTGCCTCCCCCCAGAGCCCGTGGCAGACGCGAGCAGACGCGTACACGTGCCATTCTGTTGGCAGCACTTCCTCAGCGCCGTCATGCCAAGTGTGTGTCGAAAGTCACTTCCATCTCTGCCTTGACCCTGACTGTGTTAGTTGCTGCAGTGCCTGGTGGGCTTCTTCAGGGACGCATTCTCGCTTTCGCTCCCAGTGAGGTGTCTCTCCTTTCCTCTGTCACCTACGCGTGATGGTCATTTCAAGCCTTCAGCCAGATCCTGCCTGTTTAGAGCGTCTTTCGCATTCTGAGAACACTGAAT
Source organism: Graphiurus murinus (assembly GCA_004027655.1). Taxonomy (NCBI): domain Eukaryota; kingdom Metazoa; phylum Chordata; class Mammalia; order Rodentia; family Gliridae; genus Graphiurus; species Graphiurus murinus. Next base: position 39,561 of record PVLC010007554.1, on the reverse strand, counting down.
CCCTAGAACTTAGTCGCAAAACACAAGTCTTGATGTTTTAGCATGTTATGTACTGGCCAGTGTTTTTTCTTGCTGTTTGTGTACACTTTTGTATTTCTGACACCATGGAGCCGGATGTGTAGCTGAACTGTCGTGGTTTTGGCTTAACTCCTGGAGCACAATCTCAGACATTTCCAGTCCGAACCAGGAGAGCAGGGTGGGAGAGGGTGCGCGGTGTCTGAGCACGCCCGGCCTGAGGGGCTGGGTCTGTGGGCTCAGCTGGTCACTGCGAGACCTTTTCTGAGGCCGCTGGGTCAGGAGTGGGGGCGGGTGGCAGGGCCAGCGCCTGTGCATTTTGTCCTCTGTGGCTTGGGTCACTAAAAGTACCTTGTGTTTTATTCCAGAGAAGCCGGTCTCTCCCAAGTCAGGAGCCTTGAAGAGCCCTCCCAAGGGATTCGACACGACCGCCATCAACAAGAGCTATTACAACGTGGTGAGTAAGGCAGGGAGCCTTCACAAGCAACTTGCCACTCTGTCTCCCAAACTCGGGGTGGGCGTCGGCAGGTGGCTGGAACGTGCAGAAGGAAGTGAGCGTGAAGGCCCGGGCGCTCCTGTTGAGCGTGGGGTTGTTCTGCTTCCCAGGAGATTTTAAGACGTGTAGAATGCGACTTGAATTCTAAAGTTTTCGCTGCGTTGTCTGCATCCAGTGGCATGCTAGTAGCGCTTTAGGGCAAGCTCGTTTCCGTTCATTTTACATCTTAGTATATGTAGGTTTCTTTCTAGGACTGCTGTGTATGTGTCAAGTGGTCTGGAGTTAGAGTGTCTAGACTCGGCATGTTAAACACAAGTGTTTTTGGTTCCTAAAACTTGCTGCATTTTGAAACAAGGTGATCAGTTTGTGAGCGTAAAAAATATCGACAATAATCCATACAATCTAAATCTTCCATATAATCTAAGTCTTTTGTCCAAAAACAAAGTATATGCTACAGCAATAGAAAATATATATATTTTTTTATTTAGATAAAGATTTTAAGTTACTGGAATGATAACAGCAAAGTAAACTTTCTTTTTTTTTTTTGTGGTACTGGGGATTGAACCCGGGGCATTCTACCTCTGAGCTACACCCTCAGTCCTAGTTTTTATACTTTATTTTGAAACCTCACTAAGTAGCTGAGGCTGGCTGCAAACCCGCAATCTTCCTGTCTCAGCCTCCCCAGTCCTGGGATTACAAGCATGTGCTACCATGTCCAACCTAAAGTACACTTCACAAACGTGTATATATTTTGAATTCCATGGAAAATGTACATGTGTTTAGTGACTTCTCCCACTTCCGACCTTTATTTCTCATGGTCAGGAAATACATATATGCGTGAACTCATGAGGGCTTTGTGTTTTTATGTAAAGTAGCAGCTGGTCAGTATTTCCTTGCAGTAGCCCTTTATCATGAATACTTCATTTCTGTACCTGAATTAAGAAATGGTGAAAATGGTGACATGCTTGAGTATGAGGGAGCTCTACCACATTGACTTCTGGTGTTTTGGGTTCTTGGGGATTGAACCCAGAGGCATTTTACCTCAGAGTTAATACCCCCAACTCTTTAATTTTTTTTTTAATTTTGAAGCGGTCTCATTAAGTTCCTGAGGCTGCCTCGAATCTTCGATCCTTTTGTCCTAGCCTCCCAAGTACTGAGATGAGCGGCGTGTGCCGCCACACCCGGCCCGTGTTGACTCCTTACAGAGGCTCGCGCCGTGGCCCGTAGTCGGCTTCCTCCTAAGGTTTCCCCTCCGGTTGCCTGCGTCCTGCTCACAGCAGGTCTGCCGTGGGAGATTTTGCTCGTATTTCTTCTTTGGTGCCTGTGCCGTGCCATGCACTGTCGAGAGTGCCGGGGTGGAGCGGTGAACAGAAATGCCGGGGCCTCGCCCCGCCGGCCGGCTGCATGCAGCTCATGTCTGCTGTGTGTGACGCTCCCTCTTCCCTCTGCCTCTGTGTTCGTGATCTCCTGCTTCCCCGCTTCTGTTTGGCGGCTCCCTGTGCCTTGGTGCTTTGCTCCTCGGCAGTCTTGGTCTCCTTTGCTTGGTGTGGAGAGGCTCCTTCTCCTTGGAAACCTTCTTTGATTCTTCCCTTCTCCTTTCTTCCTCTTTGTTCTACCCATCATCTTATTTCTTTGGACCCTAATTTGCACCTCAGTGCCGTCAGCTTTCAGAACATCTGACGGAAACATCAGAACATGAGCCAGGTGTGGATTGCACCTCTGCAATCCCAGTTACTCAGGATGCAGAAGCAGGAGGATCATAGGTTTGAGGCCACTTGCACTGTTAAATAACATGTATTCATAATTTATTTTAGGTGCTACAGAATATTTTAGAAACAGAAAATGAATATTCTAAAGAACTTCAGACTGTGCTTTCAACCTACCTGCGGCCGCTGCAGACCAGCGAGAAGTAAGTTGGAGGGCAGGTGGCGGCACCGTGGATGGGGGGCAGCCTAGCTTCAGCCCGTGCCCGTGTCGTCGGGACAGAGGTTGAAACGGGGGATGAGACCCAGCCTGCCAGTCTGCCTGCGACAAAGCAACATGTTTTTGTTGGCTGAGACCACAGTAGGTCATTGGGGTGGGAGTGAGGAGAACATAAGTAAAACCATTTACATATTTTTATTGTTATTTTTCTTGGCTCTAGGTTAAGTTCAACAAATACTTCCTATTTAATGGGAAATCTAGAGGAAATATGTTCTTTCCAGCAAATGCTTGTACAGTCTTTAGAAGAATGCACCAAGTAAGTAAGATGCTAAAAAATTACAAAATTCAGATTGGTATAAATGATATTGAAAGGATCAAGTTTAGCATCATTTTATAATTCACATTTCTAAAGATGCAAACTAGGTTATTTTAAATCTTTTGGGTAGATCAGCTTTTACAGTAGAAGCTCTTATTTTAGACTATGCAGATTTTATAATAGGGATCTTCAAAGAAAGGGGCAGGACTTGAGAGAGATTTGATGGTGTTCTGAGGAGGGGTGGAGGAAGGGTCCCCAGAGGAGGGAGGAGAATGGCGGGTGAGGAGCACAGAGGTGGCGGGTGGCTTGGTCCCTGCACTGCCACCGTGTGCCGCAGACGGAGGTCTGGAAGGCCAGCCGTTTCCTGCATGGTCTTGCAGATAGTTGTGGGGGACTTTTTAGAGTTTTTATTTTGCTGTTGTTCTATAATAGCTCTACAAGGTGAGCTTCCTGTGTGGACCCCCTGTGCGGAGTTTCTGGTGTGTTGCAGGCACCGCCTCACTTTGACCATGCGTGATCTCGCACTCCTCTAGATGCCCCATGAGGTCGACCCAGGCCACCATGAGGCTGGGGACTTGCCGCAGGTCTCAGGAACGGGCGGACCCTGGTTTGGAGCCAGTGGTCTCCCTTCCATGTGGCGTGAGGGGCCAGCTGATTCTTGTCACAGTGGGCCCCGCCCAGCTGCTGCTTACCCTGCCCCTGCTGCCCCAGTGGGGAGCCACCGGGCCAACAGCATCCCGCCCAGGGCTGGGGCCGGGCGCTTGAGTGGTGGGCAGGGCGTAGCTCCTGGAGGGGCAAAAGGGCGCGTACTCGGATAGCATTGGAAACGCACAATTCCTTACCTGTGATTTACTGTAGATACAAATAGACTGTGACAGAAAGGGGTTTTCTTTAAAAAGCTTGATCCTTTGAGTCTCAATCATACTAGTCTGGGGAGGTAGAATTGTGGCTCATAAAACTGCTTCTGTAGGAGAATGAATTCTGGGGATCTAGCAGTGTCTTCAAAACATAGTTTTCATATAAAACCCATTTGTAAGTTGGGGATTTGCTTGCATTTTGGAAAGCAGGTAAATTTTTGTTGAAAATAGAATCTCAAAGGTTGTTCCCTTATTGTACCAGATTTTATTTTTGTTTATTTTGGTAATGACTCTATGTTCTAATGCTAAAAACAAAACAACAACAACAAAAAAGATTAAAACATACTAGCTGTCTAATTCTTTGCGAAGCGTATGAAGTACCTGACCTGCCGTGCCCAGGTCCCGCACTGTTTGCGGCCTTTGTGCTCAGTTTGTCATGCACTGACCTTCCTCATCGGTGGGTCCTCACTGAGTATTCCAGGCTGGCCCGCTGGTGTGCATATCCCCCCTCCCCTCCCCCCCTCGGCCTGCTTGGTGACCTTCAAGGGCCATGGCTGGCCTCTCAACACCCAGCTGTAGTGACGGTGTCTCAGCTTCCTCTTCCTTGCTGTATGTGGCAGTGTCATGGATGGGACACCTTTCCATTGTGAGTGGCCCTGCCAGATAGGCTGCGGACACCTTGACCTTAGATTTCCAGCCTCCAGAATTGTGAGCGGGGAGTCCCTATTTACAAAGCAGCCAGTGTGCGGCTTCCTGTCACAGCACAGGTGCACTGAGGCATGCTTCCTGAGGGAGCACAGAACAGGCCTCGCCTTGGGCGCCCGCCGCCTCCGTGTGGACCCCGCTGCCCTCCTGTGTTTGCCTGGCTCCTGGCTTGGTGCTGCCCTCCGCCAAGCTCAGGCTCCGCTGGACACTGGCAGCTGGTGTTGGCTGCTGGACTCTGGGCTTGAGGCCCCTCGAGGAGTTCTGTCCCTTGTATGAAGTTTGTTTCTCCCTCAGCTTTTAGCAGCTATTGCTAGGACCCCAGTTGGGGAGCACCGTGTTTGTCTTGGATCTATTTTCATCCCCTGTGTGACATGGGGGGGCACTTTTTGTCTGGACACCCATGCTTCTTGATATTTCTGCTGAGTTTTGTGATTTTGTAAAACTTTTTATTTGCTTGCACTTTTCTGCATCGCTGACGCTCTCCCTGTGTGCCTGTCTCCAGGTCTCCTGAGGCCCAGCAGAGAGTCGGCGGCTGCTTTCTGAGCCTGATGCCGCAGATGAGGACCCTGTACCTGGCGTACTGTGCTAACCACCCGTCGGCCGTGAGCGTCCTGACGGAGCACAGGTTGGTTCACTCAGCGCCTGCGCCTGCACTGTGGTGCGGTGATGATGCGATTTCAGTTGCCTCTCGGAATAGTGCCTGGAAAGGTCTGGTCCTCAGTCTAAGATAACAGTTGATAGGTCTTTAAAGTCTCCCTTCAGCCTGGCCCCTCGGGTGGATGGGTCGGAGGAGCCAGTAAGTGACTGGGGTTTGTCCACAGGCTGAGTCTCGGCCGCAGGAATCCGATTTCTCCTGGGGCGCAAAGCTGGAGGGCTGGGCCTGGGTTGGGAGGCTGCGTGCGGAGCCACCTGCTTCACATGAGGACTTGACGCTGAACTCAGCAGAACACTGAACTGGAGAGCCTCAGCTTGAGCTTTTCCGCCTGAAACAAAATTAAAACATGAAACAGAACGAGCAGATTATTACTGTTTTTATAAGATGAAGCACTATTTCCTGTGAATTGGACAGGAAGTTGCAGGGCCAGCCCAATCACTAGAGACTGCTGAGCCTGAGAAGCAGGTTTGAGCTAGGTGACCAAACCAACTACTGGAGTGCTCATACTCAGTTCCTGCTTCTAAAACAGGCACGCTGTTTTATTACTGTTTTAGAAGAAATTTCATGGTTTCTTTCAAAAGCAGCAGCCACACATGATACTGACTGGCATCAAGATAAATTCCATTGTGTTTCTGATTTCAGTATTTGGCTTCAACTTATTCTTAACATTTCAACTTAAACAGCCTTGCTGAGGCTGCTTTGCTGCCTATTGGAAATGCTTGGCGGTGGCCCCCGGGAAGGGTGCAGTGGCGACTGGGCTGCCCCCCCCCCCCGGGAAGGGTGCAGTGGCGACTGGGCTGCCCCCCCCCCCCGGGAGGGTGCAGTGGCGGCTGGGGTGGCCCCCAGGAGGGTGCAGTGGCGGCTGGGGTGGCCCCCGGGAGGGTGCAGTGGCGGCTGGGGTGGCCCCGGGGAGGCTGCGTCTGGGCTCCCTGCCCTAGCACACTTGCATGTCCTCTGGGTTTCAGCCCCCTTTCCTGGAAGCTCCTGCTCGGAGGGCCATGATGCGCATATGAACTAGTCAGGTCAGAGCTGAACGATAAACACCCCTTGTTTTGCTGTCTTGTTAAAAAAGGGAAAATGACCAGGGACACGATCTGTTTCTTCAGTGTGCTCAAATACGTGAGCGTTAGCATTCTTCGAAGTCCCATTAGTGCTAAACGTCTGCAGTCCTCAGACGGAGCAGTAGCCTTTGACAGTGTGATGGAGAGGGGGTGAGGCTGGAGTGCTCCCCAGCCCAGGAGAGGGAAGCCCGAGGCCCCGCTGGCCCGGAAGGCGCCGAGTGTGTAGCCAAGTGTGTGAGCTGCCACTCATCCTGGAACTTCCAGGTCAGGGGACATGTCCACAGAAGCCAAGTGCAGTATCAGCTTGTGTCTCTGAAATACTTGAGGAAGTATTGTTGCATCGAGGAGGTAGACACACAGAAAGCAAGCGGAGTGTTATAAAAAAGGGATTAGCATTTTTCTCCTCCTCTTCTCTTTGGTGGAGGGGGACTGCTGCGTAGTGCGGGTGGAGAGTTCAGAAGGAGGGAAGGGCACCAAGTTCAACTGTTTTCCCTGCAGGAACGAGGACTTTGGAAGCAGCTGAGTGGACATGTCCTCAGGCTGTAGGCGGGCTCTCAGGAGAAAGGCCGAGGGTGGCGCCATGTTCATCCCCGGCTCCACTCGTACCTCAGTGACTGTGTGCTGCCGCTGAGGGGCGAGCTTAGCATTTTCTCAAAATAACCAGAGGAAAGAATACCGGGATATGGCTTGAGCCGGGAGGGAGGAGTGCCAAGTGTGGAGTGGCAGGCCCGAGGCAGGAGCGAGGAGGGGCAGGCGGCTTCAGAGCAGGATGCGGTGCTGGTGTGCCCCCAGCCCAGGCCCCCAGCCCCGCCCCGCCCCTCCTGAGCACTGGAGTCTGCGTGTTGGGCCATACGTTCTCACGCCTGCCCCTACAATTGGGAATTCCTGTGAGCTGTCGCATTCAGGGTGGTGGAGTTATCTCTTAGGCTGGAGCCTAGTTTCTGAGCCTAGTCTACGAGTGTAGTATGTTGAGTTGAAATTACTTCCGGGCCAAGCATTAAGCTCAGGAATGAGTGCTTGCCTCGTCCTGGGTTCCCCCGCAGCTCCTGGTCCTTGTGTTGTTTAGTCTGAATTGTGCGTGTGAGGCTTGCAAACAAGCACGTTGTGTAGAACTTAGCCAGCGGGTACCTTTCCCACTGTCAGATGGTGCCCGCCCGTGGCTGGCTGTCTTGAGGGAATCGTGGGCTCCCGGCGGTTGGTCCTGTGTTGCTTGGCGCCGTCTTGTCTTGCAGGCCTAGTGGCACTTCAGTGACCGTGCAGGGGATGCACTGTGTTGCTGTCAGCAGTGGAGATTAAGCTGAAAGAGCCATGGTTTTGTTAAAATAGCTGTAGCTAGCTATTTATTTCATCTTAGAACAAAACACCGCCACCACCTTACAGGAGACCATGATCTGTGTCGGTTCTCAGATGTGTGCATGTTCTAGCTGCCTAAGACTGTGGTGTGGATATCACAAGAAGTGATTTTTGCTTGCAGATAGTTTGCTTTTTTAGTTTTAGGGGTTTTGGAGTGGGTTTGATGAGCGTAGCTTGTTTAGTTTTGTTGTTTTTTTCCTACCCTGAGTATAATTAGGAAATTTCACTAAACCCTTAGAAAATGACTTAAATAGATTTTTCCTTGGTTTTTATCTCGGTCGGTGGAAATTGCCCAGCACGGAATTATTTTCAAAGGAGTTGAATAACTTGTAGTGTCATAAAGATAGATTTTTAAGGGGATGTGCCTGGTAAATTGACCACTTTAGAGAAACGTTGGCAAAGTAGAAGTTTGGCCTACTTGAGCCACGCTCTGGGATTGGCAGAGTAAGTTCTCAGGAGCGCGGCATCTCTGGGCGGCACACGGGCTCGTGGAGGAGCAGTGTCCCGGTGCTCAGGGCCTGCAGCGGGGCTTAAGCAGAGCCCTCACCACGGTAGCTGCCTGTGGCACACCGTCACCAGGGCCGGCGTGTGCGCCCGTGCCCAGCACAGACGTGAGCGTGGCTGAGGGGCCGCTCGGGCTTCTGGGGCAGCGCGAGCACGGTGCAGAGGACAGCGCTGCGGGGGAGGAGGGGGGCGCGTGCCACCAAGTGCTCGTCTCAGCAGGCCCACCCTGCAGCTTTCCCGAGGAAACAATTTCTGGGAAGCCCAAAATCATCGACACAAAGATGTTGAGCGTGTGTTGCCTGTGAAAGCGCGTGCCCACGCGAGCACACACCTCCAGGTCGTTGGAAGGCTTCTTTGCTGATAACTTTTGAAATCGCATCATGGTGGGCTCTCTATTATAGGAATAAAATGATTATACGCAGTGTCTTCTGTGTGTAGAACTGAGAATATGTCCACTAGGTCTGTTAGTTCTTACGACCAGGGTGGTGTGGAGACCCCGCCTTTTTGATTCACTCTGACGTTGGTCAGGTGTGGTTGGAAGACGGGCGCCTGGCGCGTGTGGCTGTGAGCGCAGGGGTGTCCTCTGGCCCCATACCTGATGAGGCCACCTGGCTGTCTGCAGAGGCGCTTGGGTAGAAGGGGTCTCCTGAAGAGAGATCCCCGCTTCAGAAACCTGCGCCTGCTTTCCCTGTCACTCACTGTGTGGCCTTTAACGGGATCCCGCAAGCCTCAGCAGGATGGCCTGAGGGATGGGGTGGGATGAGGGGGCAGAGGGGGCGTGCCCGAGACGAGACGCAGGCTCCGGGCAGCTGTTTTCACGGGGCCCCTCGTGCGCTGGTGTCCAGGGCTCAGGCAGAGCCTGCGCGGGAGGGCGGGGCCTGGAGCCCAGTGTCCTGCGACTGAGGATGGCCTTTCTCTTAGGGTTTTTATATTTATTTTAGGTTGTCATTTATATAATGTTAGGGACACATCTCTTCCCTTTAGGGAAGACCTCTAGAATCAGAAAAGTTCTTTCTTGAGATGAGGTCATTTGAATCGGGTCCTGTGTCTGAGACGCCTGATCTTCTGCCACCCTGGTCTTCTCAGCCTGTGGCATGGTGACTGGGTGTCACTCTGGTGTCTCCCGGGAAGTGACGTGGACTCCCTGGGTGTCCCCCCTTCTCAGCAGGTGGCTGCAGGGCCCCTAGTGTCTGAGTGAGGCTCAGCAGACTCGCCTTAGCAGGCACCCTGCACGTCACCTCCTGCACCAGCCGTCCCGTATGTGCTGGCGACAGAGCCCGGTCCCACAGTGCGTGCTCACACAGTGTACATGGACAAGGCTGACTCTGGAGGACTCGTCACGAAACGGGGAGCCTTAGATGAGCGTAGGGAAGATGCCTGCGAAGGGACTAGAAGGTGTGTCAGATTCCTGTCTGAGTCCCTTGGGTTTCTGGACACGCCCTTAGTTTCTCTGTCCCTCTCCATGTACTACGAGGATGGGGCCTGCTGGCTGGCGCTGCGACAGCTTCTGGCTCCGGAGCTTCAGTGCCGTGCATGCCTCAGGCTCAGGAGCCGGCACAGCCTCTGGCAAGGGGCTCTGGCCGTTCTCTGTGATCGGGTCACCTCCCCCTCCCCGAGCAGCCCCGGGTCGTTCTTGTGGGCTCCAGGTCCTGAGATGTGGGAATCCACTGTAGCTCGAGGCCTGCCGCTTCATTCTGCAGGCCTGTGACGTCAGCGTGTTGCAGGGCCTTTCCAAAGCGAGGTTCCACGTGAGAGCGGTGATAGGAACCTTTGCAGGTCCCTTTGGCATCTTGAGACTACCTGGGAGGTTTTGGTCACCAAGCTTCAGCCTTCGGAGCCTGCTGTGAGACACTTGTCCCCGAAGAGTCGGGCCCTCGCTAACCTCAGCGTCTTCTTTCCACCTGGCCCTTTGCCCAGCGAGGACCTGGGCGAGTTCATGGAGACGAAAGGCGCCAGCAGCCCCGGCATCCTCGTGCTGACCACCGGCCTGAGCAAGCCGTTCATGCGTCTGGACAAGTACCCCACGCTGCTCAAGGAGCTGGAGAGGCACATGGAGGTACTGCTCTTCCCCGAGCCCAGAAGGGAGGTGCTGTCAGGAGTAGAGCTGTCTTAGTGGGTCTTCAGAACGCTAGATGTGAGGGTTTTCTCTCGCTCCGCCCTCTCAGCCACTGCGGCTGAGCGGGTTTCAAAGGCTGGAAACTATGAACTGACTTTCAGAGTGTTGAGGTGTCGCATCATGAAGTTTAGCTACAGACAGTGAGTGGGTGAGATAGTAAGAGCCCTTTCAGTGCAGATAGTGGTGGCCATAGTTTGGGATCAGGTGGCCGACCTGGCGAAGCTGGGGTTCCAGGTGTTGCCTGCGCTCGGTGGGCCGCCTCTGAAGTGCTGAGCCTTGGCCTTCTCCTCACCCAGAGTGTGGCCCTCTTCCTGAAAGCTTGCTTGACAGCGCAGGCTTTGATTGCTGGCCCCTGATCTTGGCTGTTCTAATACAAATTATTTGTTCTCAAAGTCTGTTGGCTCCATGATTTTATTAAAGAAGAAATGCCACTTCAGTGCTAAGAAGAAGAGGGCTTGTCAGGGCTGAGAACGTTAGGAAGGTTTCAGGCTAGCTTTAGAGAGTAGCTTTTTAAGAAAAAAACTTCATTGTGAAAGCTAATACTGTGTTTCTTTTGACCCAAGGATTATCACCCCGATAGACAGGATATCCAGAGATCCATGACTGCCTTCAAGAACCTTTCAGTAAGTGGCCGTGAACGCTAGTGTCCTCTTAGACGGTGTCATGCCAGGCGAATGTAGAATTGCCAGTGGAAAAAGCTAGATGATAAAGAAACATGTCCACCAGGATGAAATAAAAATAAGGGGATGGTGCATTCCACGACTAGCAAGCTGCCTTGCTTTAGGGGACAGTGGTGCTAGAAAGTTGATGTGAAGATGGTTTACACTTGAGAAAAACCCCGCATGTCCTGGGCCCTCGTCCCCTTACAGTGAAAGCGTCCCTCGCCTCCGTTCACCAGATCTTTAGGATGTCCTGGAGAACGAGGCACTGGCGTGACGTCTCTTCTGTTGTCATGCTGTCTTACCAGTGGTGTTTTTGAAATACGGGCCTGTTGTACAGCATAAGTTATACTTACCCTTTGTTCCCTCTTCTCAGGCTTCTCTGTTGGCAGATAATAATGGACAGAATGAAAATATTTTTCTTGTCTGCTCTACATTTCTTCTTCCTAAAAGTGGCAAAACCTGCTATATTTTTCTAAAATAGTATTTAGTATTTCAGAGCAATTGTGCATTTTGCTTTTCTTGACTTGGTTCCATACTTGAAGCAAAACTTGTAATTCCATTCAGTTAAGCAAATTGCTTGATAGGTTGTGAGTCTTAAGATGTAAAATACAAAGCAACTATTGTCTTCAGAAGCAGCAGTGTGGCCAAAACTTAAGGTCTGGAAGCGCCTGTGTCTTTGAACAGTGCTCTTCTGTGTTTTGCAGGCCCAGTGTCAAGAAGTACGGAAAAGGAAGGAGCTGGAGTTGCAGATCCTGACGGAAGCCATCCGGAGCTGGGAGGGCGATGACATCAAGACCCTGGGCAGTGTCATTTACATGTCCCAGGTCATGATTCAGTGCACAGGAAGCGAGGTACTGCCGGCTGCGTGAACCACGTGGCTTCCGTCCCACCCGAGAGTCTTGTGACACAGGGCGCTAGAGGAATGTCAAGTGAGGAGGAGTTTGTACGAGTCCTGGCTCAGATCAGACTTGTGGTCTACTTCAGGCTTACTTAAGGTATAGGGGAGACTCTGGGAGCTGTGTGTGGCTCGTGGGCCCGTTTAGATCCGCCAGGACCCACCTGTCCAGAGCCCGGGCGGACTGGAAGATGGATCCAGGCAGGACTCGCAGCAGGCCGGTGTGTGCAGGTGGCCACCACAAGGTCACACTTGCTGGTCTTGCTAGTGGCTTCCTGTCAAGACTCACTCTCAGAATCCGCTCTTTTCCCTGGTTTAGGCTGTTTTCTCTTAATTTGTTCAAAGCAGCCTTCATAGTTTTTTTTCTGGGTTTGGTTAAGTGAGAGAGCAAACTAGCTTCCTATAATATTCTCCACAGGATGCAACTGAGCAGTTTGTGTTTATGATTTGCATGGTTTATATGTTTATTGGACTACGAAATGGGCATCCTACCAAGTTTTATTCTGCTTCTGCAAAACATAATCAACATGATAGAAACATGCCCATTTTGAAACAGAAAACTCTTAGGATAGTAAGAAAACATCTTTCTCTCATAATGTGTATTCCTCCCCCTATAAAGTTTTAAAGTATCACTGCCTGTGTGCACTGAGGTCTTGTAGTTTAGATACGATAGAAACCATGAAGTTCCTTACATACCACATCAATCAAAAACACTCAGATTATTCCAGAAACAGTTTGTTTCTTAATCATACAATTTTAAACTTTATTTAAGATAATCTACGGAAACACTTCCAAGCCCGTTCTTTGTAGTACGAGATCTCCACAACATCGGTAGGTGTTGCTCCAGAACGATGCAGAGTTGTCAGGACCACACTGGAAGATGTCTGTGCTGGCTCTTCAGAGCTTGTGCTCAGGCTGTCCCAGGAGTGTCCTGAGGCCTCACAGGGGAGCACACTGCTGCTCTCAGTGACTTCCTTACGCTGCAAAGTCGGTCTAGTGCTCTGAAGACTGTGCTGGGGGAAACCGCTTCCTGGGGTTTGCCTCCTGTCTCTGGACAGTGGTTGAAGTGTCGCATGTGAGCAGGACTCTCGGGCATTTCAGTTTCTGGTCTCCTTGTAGGTTCTTGGGCATTTCTGTTTTTAGATGTGGTCTCTTAAGCTTTTGTTACTTCATCGAAGCAAATGGTTTTTAATACACAAGTAATGCTTTTAAGTCTTTAATGTAAACAAGAAAACTTTGGGATGGATGAAAACTTATTGACACATCAAGGGGTTGAATGGAAGTGCCAGGGATTGCTAATAGGCCAATTTATTTTAACATTTTATCCTTTTCTTTTAGCTTGAGGAATCTGCCTGTTTTCCTTACCCCCATTAAAATTTTCTAAGTTGTCTTGTTTTTACTTTGAGCTATAAGAAAATTTTAGATTGGCTAAAAGTAGTTAACTTTTCAAAGTTGTCACATGGGTTCTAGGGAGTCTAGGATCTTTTAAGCAGTGAACCCTGGGGCATCCTAATGCTGAGCTACACCCCAGCCCTTTTTATTTTGAAACACTTAAGATGCTGAGAGTCTCACTAAATTGCTAAGGCTGGCCTCGAACCTGCAGTCCTTCTGTCTGCCTCTCAACTACTGGGATTACAGGTGTATGCCACCACATTCAGTATTTTCTTTCCTTTTTATTTTGAAGAAATTATCAATCCAGGGTTTTCACATGGTTGTAAAAGCTCTCTTTCTTATAGGTTAGGGCGTAATGTAGAATTGATCAGAATTTTGTTTGTATTTATCTAATACAATTTGGTAGAAATGCCAAAAAAGGAAATACAGTATAACATTTCATAGGGCCCAATATAAAGTAAGGACTGTGCTCATATTTGTAAGTAGATGTGTTTTTAAAATTACTTGTATTTGTTTGTTTTTTATATTAGGAAAAGAATGAACGATACCTTCTACTCTTCCCAAACCTTTTGTTAATGTTGTCTGCCAGTCCCAGGATGAGTGGTTTCATCTATCAGGTAAAACACATTTGAAATTATATTTTATTGCTCACGATGGATTTGAGATGTACTGTCAGGCTGTCTTGGAACTTTTGCATGATGTACTACACACATGTGTCTGTTTCTGCTGTGTGTCGTGCTTCTGCTGTGGTACCATATGTTTGTGAACATGGACACACAGCGCCTGTGGTGCATTTCGATGTGACCATGCAAACGCGCTGGGCTAATTCTGAGCAGAGAGGAAGTAACATTGTGGAGTACGTTGTGGTGAGGAGTGTCACTTGCCCTCAGTTGCTGCTCTGTCACCTGAGCAGAGCGCGTTGCTTTTAAGAGGTTTCGCTTTGTGTTCTGTAGAACTCAGCAGGGACTGTGGGTTCAGTAGGGTAGTGGAGGCAGGGTTTTTGATAAGAGGTGCAGCACTCCCAAATACTCGAGCACGTAATGTGGGTGTTTAAGTTTCTATTTTTCAATCATTTCACTGGGTTTCTTTGAGAAACTGAGAGAGAGGCTCTTGGGAAGAAAAGTGAAGGGCCTTTTCTGCTGCCACGCTGGTGACAATGGCCGTCGTCAGTGCCTCATTTCCTGTCTATCTGGGAGACGCTCTTGGCAGGTACAGAAGCTAATCCGGGTCTGGAGGCCCGGCCAGCCTCGGCACGTGGCTGCAGCAGGAGCTGCTGCTTTGAGCTGTTTGGGTGGCGTTTCTTTGGCGTGAGTGTTGCTCTGTTAAGAACCGGAGCACCCGGAGTGACAGCACTTGTGCTTGGGTCGCCTCAAGAGGAGGCTCATCCCCACACAGTCATTCCAGAAGACCAGGTTAAAGTGGGCCCAGCAAGCGTGGGCAGGCTCAGAAGCACCGCAGCCTGATGTGCACCGGGTTGCCAAGGAGAGGCCCTGAGGCTGGGCTGGCACCTTCTGGGTCCCCCCTCTCAGTGACCCCAGAACCCCAGCCTGAGGCCTTTGCCCCCACTCTCTCCCGCCACCTCTCTCACAGCCGCGGAGTCTCATCCCAGTGTTGGCTGCAGATGGCCGACCCCTGCCGAGGGTGGGCGCTCCTACCTGGCGGGCCTCCTCCTCCCCCCAGGCTGCCTCCCGAGACCCCACCCGCTTTCCTGGGAGGAGCCTTTCTGAGTAGTGAGCTCTGGTCTGTGTATCCTCAGCATCCGTCTGCAGTCTTGGAACACTGGCTTTGGGGAGGTGAGAGCCAGCAATAGTAAATTCTTTTTTTTTCTTTTTGTGGTACTGGGGGTTGAACTCCGGGGCATTCTACCTCCGAGCTACACCCCCAGCCCTATTTTTTGTTCTTTATTTTGAAACCGAGTCTCACTAAGTTGCGGAGTGCCTCACTAGGTAGCTGAGGCTGGTGGCAAACCCGGATCCTCCGGTCTCAGCCTCCCGAATGCTGGGATTACAAGCGTGTGCCACCACGCCCAGCTTATCCTTTATTTTGAAACAGGGTCTCACTAAGTTGCAGAGTGCCTCACTAGGTAGCTGAGGCTGGCTGCGAACCCAGATCCTCCGGTCTCAGCCTCCCGAATGCTGGGATTACAAGCGTGTGCCACCGTGCCCGGCCAGCAGCAGTAAATTCTGTGTGCTGCTGCTGAGATGCGCTTTGTGATTGTCCAACACCTGTGTGTTGGATGAGGCTTGGCCACACAAGTCAGGCGGTCTGCTGCCTCACCTGCCGTACTTCAGAAAGGGATCCTCTGGCTCACGCTGTCGGCACTTTGGACTGGATAGTTGGCAGCGCTGGGCGGGAGGAGGGGGTGGGGCTCTGTCCTGAGTGCTGTGGGGTGTTGGTAGCCACTCTGGCCTCTGCCTGTCAGATGTCGGAGCACCTGCCAGGTTGTGGCATCGCCACGTGGCCTGTGGGGGCAGCTCCTTTGTACCTTGTTGGGAAGTGCTCTTTTAGGGGTGCTGATAGAGTCAAGCAAGTGTTCCAAGGCAGCTCAGCCCAAGCGCCATAGACCTTCCCTAAAGGCTGCGTGTAGTTGGCCACAGGCCTCATGGTATGTGACAGCGGCTGGCTGCTTCGTGTCCAGGTCGCTTTGTTTATACCGATGGGATCTCCTCCCCTTGCCGAGCCCCTCGGGTGCTTCCTGCTCAGCGTGGATCTTCAGAGAGGACGGTGCCCGCTGCTTCTGCGCTGCGCAGACCACAGAGGGGCCTGTCCGGGTCCTGGTCTTGACTCAGAGCCCCACCCTTTGCTCTCTGACTCGGAGCTTTCTCTTTCTTTATGAGGCAGATACGTGCTTCCTTTCTGTGAGTGTGTCCTTTGAACAGCTGCTGCGCACTTCTGTTTTATCATAGTAGGAGATGTTTTTGTGTCTAGTGTTATGTTTAGAGAAACTCATCAGACAGCATTTTTGCACTCTACCTTTTTGCTGGTTCAATTTTGTCATTATGATATTATGATTTCTTATTTGAGATAGATCCTTATATTGTACTCGCGCTGCTGTAAGCAAGAGAGCTCTTTGGATCACATCATTCCTCTGCCATTTCTAAAGTCATTTGATATATATTTTAATCTTGGTGTCTTATTTATAGAAAAGTACTAACTGCGTTTTTTTGTGTGTGGGGGGTCTTTTTTAGGGAAAGCTACCAACGACAGGAATGACAATCACAAAGCTTGAGGACAGCGAAAATCATAGGAACGCATTTGAAATATCAGGTGATTGATAGGCACAAGCTGTGGAGTGGGGTCTGTCGCGCCGGGAGGTGCCTCAAGTCAGGCCGTGCATGGAGTTCAGGCGTTAGCTTGTCACGTCCTGGGCGCGTGCTGTGTGCCTGCGTGACCTTCGTCCACCTCCCCACTTGAGCCCGTTTTCCTCACCTCCTCCAGGGAGCATGATCGAGCGGATACTGGTGTCTTGCAACAACCAGCAGGATCTGCACGAATGGGTGGACCACCTCCAGAAGCAGACGAAGGTCACGTCCGTGGGCAACCCCACCATCAAGCCCCACTCCGTGCCGTCTCACACCGTAAGGGCTCCAATTGGCAAGGCCTGCGGGGCGGGGCGGGGCGGGGGCGGGGGCAGGGGCACGCTTTCAGGCCTGCCGCCCATTCCTCTGCAGGTGGCTGGTCTCCCCCCCCCACCCCCGTGAGCTGCCGGGGCTCACTCTGCCTGCTCAGAGTTGGACGGCACGCTGCCTTTGCTCGTGGTGGGCCAGGAGATTAACCCGGGTTCCTACTAACTCCAGGAACCCTGGTCCAGGGATGAGTTTTCTAAAAATTTATTATGTTGTATTACAATAACAACAACAACAAAATTCTCCAAAGATTAATAGTGAAGGTGAAAAGGGTTCCTGTTAAAGGTTTTTGACTCATTATTTTGATCTTAAGATATCCATTTTTCAATTAGAAAAAGCACAGCAGTCATTTCTTTCTTTTTTTTTGAGAGAGAGAGAACATTTCAAGATAGGGCAACACTAAAGTTTCAGTGTTTAAACCTTTCTGTGTTGGTGTTTATGGTTAAGAAGTTGATGTTGAATGACTCCAACATTTACCAGCTTTAGTCCGATGATATTAAGTTGGGCCGACTCTGAGAGGATGGCTGGTGGTCTGGCTGCACGCCCAGCGTGTAGGCTGTCTTCGGGTCTTGATTAGGTTCCGAGGACGGCTCTGCCTCAGCTCACTCCCCTGTCCGCAGCCTTCACGCTCGGGGTCGTTCTTGTTACTCACAAAGACGCTTCCTGCTGCGTCCTTGTTCATTTTACATTTGTTCTCCATACTCAGGCCACAAGGAGGCCACACGATGTCAGAGTCTTCTCTTTCTCTCAGCAGTTGGAGGTCAAAATTCCTCATGTGCTCTAGCTAATATTTCAGTTTGAATGGCTCTGCTCTGTAACCTTTTTTAAAGTCTTGAAGACACTTAGCTTTCATGAAACCAAATTTCTCCCTGGAATATAGGTATGTGCATGAGTGTTTGTACCCAACTGTGGAAGTGCTTTTCATTCAGATTTTCAGTAACAGTCTAACTGCCACCGCGTAGAGTTTCACATCAGGGCAGCCTCCCTGGGCTCCTGGCCAGGCGTCTCGGCACTCCCGAGGGCAGCCCGGCGGGCGGGCAGGCGGGCGCTGCAAGCTGGGCCCTGGAGAGCCTGGGAAGCGCCCTCCCCGTGCGCCCTGCCCAGACTCCCTGGGTGGTGCCAGTGTTCTCCCCAGAAGTGACTGTCCCGCCTGAGTGCCTGCTCCTCTCAGCTCTGAGCATCCTTTTCTGACTCCTTCCAGTAAGGAGAAACAAGCCAGACGTTAGTCACTAGCGCTGTGGCTAGAGGGAGGCGTCACATGATTTTACACATGCATGTTATTTAGTTTGAGAAAGCTTGTTTCTAGTGGTTCTCACACGCCTCCTCCACCCCAAGACAAGCCTGTGGGCGAGGTAGACTGCCAGAGATCCTGCTCTCCAGCGTCGGTCACCCCGGCTCATCCTGAGTATTACACATTTTATTTAACATTTTGTTATTTTACTGTCAGTGCAATGGGATGTTTTGAGTTTTCCAGGAATATGAACTTCACTAATAACACACTCCTCTAAGAAATTAGACTTTGAATATTGTTTTCATTAAATCTGAGTTTTTCAAGAAAATACTCTGTTTTAGCCTAGAGACTGACAGCTTTCTACGAAGGGCCAGATAGTGCCTAGACTGGCCTTTACAGGTCTGTTGCAAGTGGACTTTGCCCTGTTGACATGAATCAGCCTGGCTGCTGTGTGCTGGGAACCTTTTCCTCCCTGAGCCCAGGAGTTAGGCCCGAGTTCTATCCCCAGCCCTTAGGACCAGTGGTAAGTTGTGTGTGGTCACATCCAGTGCAGGGATATGCCTGTTCTTTATGGAATTCTGACGTCTGTGCTGACTGTTGAGCCTTTTCCAAGCATCGCTCCACAGCAGGTGTGCGCCGTGGAGCTGGGTGCGTTCTGAAGCCCACGGTGAGGCCGGCCGGGATGCGGGCTGGTGGCCACGTCTCTGAGTCGGCTCTGCTAGTCTCACGCTCTCTCTGCTCTTCTTACTTTTGTGCCTGCAGCTCCCCTCCCATTCCATCACCCCATCCAGCAAGCATGCGGACAACAAGCCTGTGGGGTTGACACCCGCATACCACACGCTGCCCCACCCCTCCCACCACGGCACCCCCCACACCACCATCAGTTGGGGGCCCCTGGAGCCGCCGAAGACCCCCAAGCCCTGGAGCCTGAGCTGCCTGCGGCCTGCGCCCCCTCTCCGGCCATCCGCCGCTCTCTGCTACAAGGAGGTGAGGTCCTTTGGGGGCAGGCGTGCGCCCTTGCTGGGGCCGGGCCCAGGGCTCTCACCTGTGCGTGCCGGTCACTGCACCTGGAGCTCTTGGAGGTGAAAGGTCACTTAGGCAGGAGGTCACAACACAGCCTTCACTAGCGCTTCCTACATTTCACCCAAGCCCGCCGGAAACGTGTTCTGAGGAGTCTTCCACTTGAGGAAGCCGATCGCTGGCAGGAGTGTGCGAAATGAGTGAGGTTATGACCCTGGGGATGAGCGTGCTTGTGAGTGTGCAGGAGTGCGAAATGAGTGAGGTTATGACCGTGAGGGTGAGTGTGCACGAGTGTGAGGGTGGGTGTGAGAAGTGAGTGAGGTTATGATTCTAGGGATGAGCGTGCTTGTGAGTGTGAGAAGTGAGTGAGGTTATGGCCATGAGGATAAGTGTGCTTGTGACTGCGCGAGTGTGAGTGTGGTCGTTTATGACCGTGAGGATGAGCGTGCTTGTGAGTGTGCAAGTTGTGAATGTGGGTGTGAGAAATGTGTGAGACTGACCATTAGAGCGTGCTTGTGAGTGTGAGTGGGTGTGGGTGTGAAGAGTGATGGTGTGAGTGAGCGCATGCTTACGAGTGAGAAGTGGGACAAGTTGCTTGGGAGTGAGCGGGCGTGCTGAATGTGGCCTTAGCATGCTGCACGATTGTGAATTCGAGCGTGAGTGTGAATGCTTTTGAGAATGAGTGTAGTGATGAGCGTGTGTGTGGCGATGGGCCCTCACTGCCAGCGTTGCCGGGGCACACAGACCCCCCTCCATCCCTCCAGCTCAGGGCACGTGTCAGGAGAAACCAGCGGCCGGGGCACACAGACCCCCCTCCATCCCGCCAGCTCAGGGCGCGTGTCAGGAGAAATCAGCGTCAGTCTTTACGTCGCTCTTAATGAGTTTGCCGAGACCCGTGCCCGGGTGAGGCGATTTTAACTGTGGATAGCTGCTTGAAGACTACTGATGTTCTTTAATAGTTTAGTGTTCGCGGTATAAAGAAAAAGTGGTATGTTGCAGGCAAGAACTGAGGGAGGTGTAATTACTGGGGACAAAAACTGGGGCAAAACTGTTAGAGAAAAGGTGAGGGAGGTCGTGATGATCCGGCGGGGGTTGCTCACGCAGGTCGCCGTGTCGGGGGTCTTCATGTCTGACTGTGTCCGGCTATTCCTCAAACTTCACATCTTGTAGGAGAAGTCCTCCTATAGAGCGGGCCTAGGAGCCGGAGCCCGAGGAGTGCTGCCCTCCGCCGTGCGTGCCCAGTGTCCTCTGGGCCCTGTGGGCACCCGCCCTGGAGTAGGGGAAGCCACAGAGCCCACAGTGTATGCGTTTCTTCTGGAACTGATTTCTGCTAAGTTCCTAAGAGCTTTTCAATGTTTGTCCAGAGCAGATTTTTCAGGGACAACTTTTTAAGTCCGGCTTCGCTTCCTGTGTACTTGGAGTTGGGTTCATTCTATAGCACCTTGAGTTTGTGACTGAAATGGTGCAGGCCAACCTTTTTTGGTATGGATGTGCTCAACAGTTGAACCCCCTCCCCCCTGCCCTGTTGGGCTTTTCCTTAGTTTTCACCTAAAATGAAGATGTGCTAGGGAGGCGGGCGTGGGCGGGCGTGGGCGGGCGTGGGTGGGCACTCTCTCTGGAGCACACTCTGCACGGCGCTGCCCGGCTCCTGCGTTCAGAGCCAGCGGGCTGCGACCCTCCCTAGACCTTGGCATGAGGTGTCGTGCTTCCTCGGGGAGCGGACTTGACTGGCCTTGTGCTTAGAAGTCGCCTTGGTCTCTGCTCCAGAGCTGGTGCCTCCCCGTCCTCCACCGTCAGCTCCCTGTCCTTGCTTCCTGCTGGAGGGGACACCTGCCACTCGCTGTCACGGGACCGGTGAGACCCAAGTAACAGGAGGGTTTTGAGAGCCAAGGCCGGGGAGTGACGAAGGCTGCAGTGCCCCGTGGGTTTTAGGTGGCCGCTCGGCAGCGTGTGAGAGGCGGGTGCTCGACGGTGGCCAGTGCTGGGCTGCCGTGGCCTCCGTACCCGCCGGCCCTCAGGCTGGCCTGGCTCAGCGTTGCTGTCCTCTCTCCCCAGGATCTGAGCAAGAGTCCTAAGACCATGAAGAAGCTGCTACCCAAGCGCAAGCCAGAACGGAAGCCTTCAGATGAGGAGTTTGCCTTGCGCAAAAGTGAGTCCCGAGGGGCCCGGGAGCACGCGGGAGGGACCCCGGACCCCCGCCCCCCTGGCTGCTCTGGAGGCAGGGCTCCGGCCCTTGCTGCCCCCCAGCATGGCAGTTTCTGAGGCGATTTCCTGCTGTCTTCGTGGGTCAGTCTGCAGAGCTGCAGCCCTTGCTGTGAGTCTTCAGCAGGCTGAGAAGCCGGAGGCGGTGTCTGTCCCCTCCCCAGGGGGCACCTCGCACGACTTGGCGCTCAGGCGAGAGCCTTGGTGTTTGTAGCGACACTATTGCATGAGTGATGGGAAGCTGCCCTTCTCTCTCCCTCCCTCCCCCGCTTCTTCACCCTTGGAAAGGTGCGCAGGGGTCTGTCCAGCCCTGAAGGAGGTGCCCGGTCCTCCTCTCCTCCAGCTGGTGATGCCTTACCATGGGGACCCTCAGAGACTGGCCCGCAGAAGCCTGGCTGGTGGGGAGACGTTAGTGGGAACGTGGCTGTAGCTGGCCTTGCGCTGTGGAAGGCGGCCGTGGCACACCCTCTTGGATGCACGGTGCCCGTCCGGCCTGGCTGGGCCACGCTGCCACGTGGCAGGGCCCCTCACAGTGAGCCTCCTGCCCACGCCTTGTGCCAGGTGGTGTGTGGGAGAGGCCAGCAAGGTGACCGCCGTGGCACGGGCCGTCGGCCTGCATGATCCTCCCAGGTGCAGAGACCCCAGGCCACCAGAGGAGCATGTGGCCGACAAGAGGGCGAGGCCCTGGGTCTGGGGGACCAGCCTGTGTCCTGCTCGCCGCCATGGCTTGTCTGTAAAGGGGAGATGGGGCCGGGCCGGGGGTGTCTGGCGGCCCTCCTGCGAGGGGAGGCGGCCACTGCGGGTGAGCTTGTCAGTCATTGGTCAGCACTGGCCCCTCCTTGTGCTGGAGGGAGGAGCAACCACGAAGGAGGGCCACATCCCTGCCCGGAGCGCGGGGTTCAGTAGAGGACACGGACAGGAAACAAGACAGTGGTGGCTCAGGGCATTCTCTGGTGGAGAGCTGGTGGCGGTGGGGCCAGCCGGGGCGCAGGGCGGCCTCAGGTGGCTTTGTCTCTCCAGGCCCTGGCTCCAGGTGCGAGGCAGGAGCTGCCTAGAGTCAAGTGCAGGTGGTACCGGAGTCTGGCAGAGGCCTTCCTCCTGCAGGAGAGCAGACGGGCTGAGGGGAAGACAGAGCCGGGCAGTGTGGGTGAGGGACAGGTGGCTGCACCCACCGCGGCGACAACAGTGAGACTCGGGCAGAGCTCAGGCTCTGGGAGGACAGAGTCCATGGGCGGCGTCTGCCTCGGGCATTTAGCCATGACTGAACATTTTAGCCCTCACCACTGAGGGAGGGCACTACTGTCATCTAGTGGTGGAGACCAGGGATGTCGCCCGGCGTGCTGGCAGGGCCAGGCTGAAATGCAGGCCTGTGGAGTGGGCGCTGTGTAGCCACGGTGAGCAGAGCCCTCGGCATGGAAGAGCAGGAGCGCACCCAGCATGGATTCTCTGGCCGAGCGGGCACGACTGGGAGGAGATGTCAGGTTCTGATGCCCTGGGGCAAGGTGTGGGCTGGGGTGAGAATCTGAGCCTCTCTGAGCCTCGAGAAGCACAGGAAGGAGCTCTGTGCCGGCGCTCTCTGTGGACGGCGGCTTGTGTGTAGGAGCGCTCAGCAGACCTCACTGCCTAAAGTCACTGGAATTGTGCAAGTTGGTTTAACCTGTCGCATTCAGAGTCCCAGGAGTCTCTCTAGTCTGGGAACAGCCCCCGGCAGGCAGCAGGTGTGCGCCGTCCTCAAGTGGCCTCCGTTAAGTCGTCTGCACCGTGTGGCGAAGGTGGATCAGTGATGGCTGCCGGCTTTGGGAAGCCAGAGCTGTTTCTGGCTCCATGATTCTTTCTCTGCCTTTATGTGACACGTTTGTCCTCAGCCATGTCTGAACTGCAAAGAGCAGTTGGCTACATCCGCTGGACAGGAAGTGCCCCCACAAAGCCCAGTCACCTGCCCCCGCAGCCCAC
The DNA here is from genome assembly GCA_004027655.1 of Graphiurus murinus. Classification (NCBI taxonomy): domain Eukaryota; kingdom Metazoa; phylum Chordata; class Mammalia; order Rodentia; family Gliridae; genus Graphiurus; species Graphiurus murinus. The sequence continues at coordinate 16,579 of PVLC010007554.1, read as the reverse complement.
CTCTGGAGACCACCTCGCGCGCCCTTCGTGGAGTCGAGCTCCTCCCGTCTGGAGGAGGAGCTCCCCACAGGAAGCGTGTGGAAGGAGTGCCTGGTGGTGAAATGAAGGTTTCTCCTCAGTAGTTTTATTTTTCTCTACTCTAATTCGTTGTCTAGTAGTGACTAATTTGACTTGCTTTGTATATGTTTTGCTCTGTTAAAATGATACGGAGGCTTAATTATCTTACAGCTATTAATATTTTAGCTTCTGTTCTTCCCACGTTTGTATTGGAATAGGGGATGCTTTTAAGACATGTGCTCCTTACTCAGCTTGCCTGAGAGGCTGCCAGTCTGGAGGGCTGCGTTGCCAGCGCCTGGCCTCTGGACAGGGAGCCAGTGTCTAGTAAGCACAGCTCTGCAGGGGACTGGAGGCGCTCTGGCTGGCCCTGCGAGTTTCATGGATTACATTCTGAGTAGGAATTTGTGGATCCCAGGGGAATTCTTTCGAAGACCTGGAGTCAGTCGCCTTCCAGAGTTTGCTGTTTCCACTCTTGGGAGCCGGGTGGGGATTGCTGCCCCTCTGCCTGGAGGGGTGGCAGTGTTTGGGGCTGGTCTGGCGGGCTCTTGAAAGCGCCATGCTGGGCCCTAATTCCCCTTTCTTGTTTTAGTGAAGTTGAATGCCTATTCTTACTGCCTATATTATTCTTTTGTGAATCGATTATTCCTGTCTCTTGTCCTTTTAAAATTTGTAGGTGGGGAATATTGTAAGACAGTCTTATAGAGTTAGGATAGTAACTTTTTGCTAGGTATGTTGCAGATGAAAACATTTTAAGAGAACTAAATTTTTTTGGAATGTGCTTATTTGCAAATAGAGAACATTTACCTGACAAGGAAATAAAAAGGGGGGGCCTCCTCTCTGCTGCTGGTTTCAGTGGGCTCCGGAGAGCTGGCGGGCGGGGCAGGGCTCTGGGACACTGTCGGTGCTGACACGTCTGCTTCTTTCCACAGGCACGGCTGCTCTCGAGGAGGATGCTCAGATTCTGAAAGTCATCGAGGCGTACTGCACAAGCGCCAAAACACGGCAGACGCTGAATTCTAGTAAGTTTCTTGGGACACAGTGCTGGCCAGTTTGGCATCACGTCGCAGTCTGGAGCAAGTTTTTCTAAGGGTCTGCTGCACAGCTTGTGGGCTGGAGCTGCACCCAAAGCGGGAGGTTTCAGGAGCATAGCCCAAGCCCCGCACCATTGAACAGGGTCTGAGCCAGGAGAGCAATGCAATTTCCTAGGTAGCGTACTTGGCAAGGTTCTGCCAGCATTCTAAAGCTTTACTTCGATGCATTTAGAAGACAGTGAAAGACTAGTTCAGTTATTTCAGCTACTTACACTACTGCCTTTTTAAAAAAAGCTCATCAGAATTGTTCCTTGTCCGAAATACAAACCTAGAAAAAAGCTTCTACTAGCCTTTTTTCTTTTTAAAGAAATATTTGGAAATGAGCACAAGCTGATCTCTTTGATAGGTTTTGGTATCTCAGAGCTTAGCTGTGTCTTACCTGGAATGTCTTAAGCGAAGGCATTTTAGCCTGTCGCGTGGACAAGAGGAAGGTGGCTTTTAACAATCCTCCCCAGCAGGTGAGAGCGGGGCCCGTGGGGTGTAGCCGGCGGCAGAGGCTGGGCCCCAAGAAGCCTCCCCTGCGCACTGGGGCCAGGACCACGGCACTGCGGCGGGCCTCCCTGCCTGCTCGCTCTTGTTTTTTGTTTTTGTTTTTTAATTTTTTAAATTTTTGGCTGTTTTTGAGAAATGGATGATTTATATATTACTTTGGCATAGAGACTGATATCTGTCTGATTATGTTTTGGTTTCCTTTCCAGCTGGGCTTTTGACAAGTTCCTTATCTCACCTTATCCTTTTCATTACCTGCAGTTGATGATGGTTCAGATCAGTGTCGTGTCCTCCTTTGAACCTAGTGCCATAAAACAAGAGTAGGAAAGGGATTTTTGGTCTTGTTTTTGTAGATGCTCTAGGTTTTGTTAAGCTGCCAGCAGTTAACAAGTTAAATCCCAGGCCGCATTTGTGGGTGGCCTGGGAACTTTTCTCTTTTTAACCTGACCTGTATTTTGCCAGCACCACACTGTGCTGCCTGGGGCACAAAGGCTTTTTGCCAGGGCTCAGCTTGCGCCCTTTCTTGCCCCTGCTCTCACTGGTGGAGATACTGATTTGTGGTAACTGGTCAGCAGAGTAGGAAAGAAATGGAAAGGCCTAGGTACTCATGCAAACCAGAAAACACATTTCTAGTCAAGCAACATTTGCACGTACAGCTCATTGTGATTAAAGGTATTGCATTTTTATAATTGATAGTGATTGTGTTCTGAGTAGGAGGCTATAATATATGCCATAATTTTCCCTTGGATTTTGAATTGGAGATTTTTAAAACTTACTCACCTCTGCTTCAGTTACATAGAAGGAAATCGTAACTCAGTAGTTTTGGAACACCCCAGGTCTGGAGCTGGGCGCCCACAGGTGGCTGCACTTCCTCTGATTTGAGCGGTGGCCCTGCTGGGCCGGCGGTCCCTGAGGAGAGGAGCCGGGGACGGTGAGCCTTTCCGTTCACACTCCCTCTGAGAAGCTCCAGCCAGGCCAGGAAGAGCAGTGGTCAGCACACCGGCTGAGCTTGCTTGCGATTGATACCGTGGGCAGCCCGCTCAGGGCTGCAGAGGACAGTGAGCCCTGGCCAGCAGCCTGTCGCTTCAGACCTCTGCAGGTGATGACAGGAGACAGAAGAGTGGCAGACTTAACGGTAGTTAGACAGGGGGCTATAGTGAAAGCAGCTCTTGCACATTAAATCCTTAGTGTAAATGGTTTTTAGGGTAGTATATTTCACCTAAAATTCAAGCCTGCTCAGCATCCGTTTGGATGCCATGAGGCTTCATAAACCAAGTGTGTTGGTATTGATTTGTCTCAAGGAAGTAGTGGCTTGTCGCTCCCCGCCACGGGCCCGGCTTCCCCGAGGGAGACCTTGCAGCCTGCATGCTCGCGTGCCTTGCTGCCTGGCAGGCCCCCACCCCACCCCCTGCTCCATTGCCAGCCACGCATGGGGACACTTGTCCCGCCCCGTCCCCTCGCACTGACTTCTGCAGTCCGCCTCTAGCATAGTGGCCTTGGCAGTTCTTGCTGGCACAGGCTGAGCTCTGGCAGGCCCTGGGAGCAGTGGTGGCGGGGAAGGGACCCTCCTCGATTCCCTTCTCCACTCTGAACCATTCACACTGGCTGTAGTTGAAAGGTAAGTGTAGACCCCACTGTGAAGAGGTAACTGAAGCAGCGAGTCAGAAGTCCTCCATGTTCTTTTGCATTTAATACATCTATTTGCTGAATAGGAAATATCTTTTAATTAGCCACTTAAATGGTACCTTTTACAGATGTCAAAATGAGGCTGTTAATAAAATTGGTTAATTGCCAAGTGTTTAGAATCATCATTTGGACCTAGGCATAATCTGTAGATTTCTTAGATGAGTCCTTTATAGAGTGTATCTTTAAAAGGAGCAGTTTAGAAACAATATCATGACTTAGATTTATTGAAAAATTAATTGATCTAGTTTTGCTTAGTTATTAAAACCCAGCCGTAAATAAGGAGAAATGAACATTGCTGCCATTTTTTAACAATGTTTTCTCTTTCCCTTCTCTTCCCGCCACCTTTTGCTTTTGTTTCATGTTTGGTTGTGGCTCTTCCTGTCCGTCCCTCCTCACCCCCCCTCTGCCTGTCGCACCTGTCACTCCTCCCGTCTTAGCATGGCAAGGCACTGACCTGATGCATAATCACGTCTTGGCCGATGACGACCAGTCAAGTCTAGACTCCTTGGGTCGTCGCAGTAGCCTTTCTCGTTTGGAGCCCTCAGACCTCTCGGAAGACTCTGAGTATGACAGTATATGGACAGCCCATAGTTACAGAATGGGTTCTGCATCTCGTAAGAGCTGTTGCTCCTATATCTCTCACCAGAACTAATGCACTTCTGAGCTTCTCTTAACAATGCTTGTTGTATCGCAGCCTGCTTTTCTTAGATGTTTTCTTGCTGTTCCTTGTCTCTTTTATGTGATATTTTAACAACTTTGGAGAGTGTTCCGGTATTTCCCATTGTACCTTGTGGAGGCTTAATTGCCAATCTGAGTATGCAGACTGCTGCCTGTTGGAGGGAGGTGGTGGATTCCCGTGAGCCTGAACCGAGGGTGCTTTTCCCAGTGGAGAGCTGTTTTATAAAAGCTCCAAACGGGTTGGTTTTTTATTCTCAGTGTAGCAACTGTTACATTCTTTTTGGATACAGCTGTATGGACACTTTTATATTTTATACCGAAACCACACAGGTTTGCCATCTAAGTGCCAGCAACACGGAGGAGACTCTGGCCTTACACGTAGGGAGCTAATTTTTTGTGTAACGTACCATTGGTCAAGCAGTTGGAGAGGAGGAGAGAAGTGGCTGTAACAGACGCGCCCGCGCTGGGCCGTGTGGGTCTGGGCCTTGCAGACGCACAGAAAGGCAGGTGCCACAGTGCCAGAGGCTTGTCTTCACCCCACAAGCTCTGCCCTCCCGTGTCCTGCATGTGCCGGCCAGGAGGTGGGAGCTCGCCGTTGCGTCCCCTTACTGCTCATCACAACACCCTCCCCACCCTCCCTGAATGGCGGCGATTGCCACCATGTGGCCCTCGCCCAGTCTGTACCGCTCTGTACCAAGCCTCTGCACCAAGGTTAAGTCCAGAGCTGGAAGCATCCCGCCTCTGTAGGTGCAGACTAGACAGACTGGTCCCGAGGCGCTGGGGTGAGTGCTTGGCTTCAGTCCCAGCCTGGCTGCCCCTCCCCCACTCTCGCTGTCTGTACAGCCAGGAGCACAGCGTTGCTTTCAGCAGCTAGCTGCAGTGAAACGCACTTACAGCAACCCCGTAGCATGTAGCCCGGCCGCCTCGCTGTCGCGGGATGCTGGGGCCTGCGAGGTTGCCGAGTAGCTCACTCCCAAGACAGTCTCCGTGCCCTCCTGGGATTGTTGTAAGGAGTTTTCACGGGCCTCACCCGGGCTGGTCTCCGCTTCCAAAAGAACTGAATGTGACGTGTTGCATTCAGTCGTAGCAGCAACCCCACGTCTGGTCATCGCTTGAGGGGCAGAACCGTGTTCTCGCCCTGCACGCTGTGTTTGGTGTTAAATGGAACCGTAAGGTTGTATTTTAAGTATTCATTGACACCAGCTTCAGAAACAGGACGCCATAGTTTCAGGAATAACGTTGTTTCCTTTCTTCAGGGTGGCTGGAATTCCAGGAGGCCGGGACCCCTCCCCGCCCCCCTCCTGGCCAACGCCCGCCTGTATTCAGTGTTGTGATCTCCTTTGTGCAGAGTGCGCTCTGAGGCAAGGCTGACCCTCTCCTGGGAGCTGGTCCTGCCTTTGGCCAGCCAGAGGTGCTAGCGAGCTCCTGGCAGGGCGCGTTGCTCAGAAAGCCGGGCAGTGCGTCTGCATGGAGCGCGGCGATGGCACGGAAGCCCAGCCCGAGGGCAGCCATGCATTCCAAATGCCTGTCTCTTCCAGACCGCCACCGAGCTGCTTGTGCCGCCCGCTGGAGACTGTGCATTTTTCTATCAGTTAGTAGAGAGTTGAGGTGCAACCCAGTATTAATCTCCAGTAGAGACAAGATTTGCATGTATTCAGACAAATAGCAGAGGGAAAGTTTTGAAGAATACAGTACAAAGTTCATACACTTAGTCTCATACAGTGGACTCAGAAGCAGTTTTGTTTTTGCATTTCAACCACAGTCATGTTTTCTGTAAAGAACAGTAGACTTGTCATTCACCCGCGCCTGGGCTCTGACGCCTTGCTGCGCTGTGTGCGCCACTACCTCGAGCGCGGCCGCTGCACGGGGGCTGTCTTAACACCAAGGATCATTTTCACTGGTAGTCTATACCCCGAAGTTTTGACGATTTACCACCATTCCCTGTACCAGTCAAAGCCACTTGAACTATTTTTGTTGATGCTAAGGGCACTACAGAAGAATAGCCTCACTTTTTTTTTTTGCATTGGTTTTGAATGTCTGACAACCTTAACTTTTGTGACCTGCTCAGAAGTGCCACAGGCCCAGAAGATGGTCCTGGTGTGGCAGAAGTGACAGACATCCAAAGGGCCAGCGTCTCCACTGTCCTGAAACTTTAGGCACGTGCATACTGGCACCGTAGGTTTATGCAGCTCTGTAATCTGTGCAGTTAGAATTGTGCTGGAGGCTGAAGACACAGAGCTGGAAGGTAGGTCCAAGCCATCAGCAGGCCCTCTGCACCGCCCAGACGGTGTGCCCTCTGAACTGACACACGCCAGAAGTATTTGATAAGCTATATTTATTGTGTGTTTTGCATAAAATTGCCAAAACACAGTAATGTGTATATAGTGATATATGACCTTGAAAAAAAATCTATATATTGTGCTCTTTATCTGTGAATGGGAAAAGCCATTTTAGTACGTGACTACCATTTGAAAACTCAATTGGATGTATATCTGAATGTTGCATTGTATTGTACAGTATGCATATTATTGTTTGTGGTTGCATATGGCAATGAAGTGTTTGTTTTATAAAAAAAAAAGACATCTGTTCTGTACAGTTGAAATAAATTTTGCATTTGCTAGCCCGTGGCTTTTAATATTTGTTATGTGGGGGAGGGTGAGTAGCATAGTTGCGTTGACTAGGACTTGGCTGTTTCCCCCAAACACAGCATCGCCCGTGGGGGCCAGGAGCTAGGGCGCTTCTGTGTGCCTCCGTGGAGGGGCTGGTGCTTCCTTAGGTCAGCTGCGAGCTATGGTAGACAAAACAAGGTCACCCCTCACTCTTGTTTTATTTTATCTGATTCTTTTTTTTTTTTTTTAAACAAGTTTTCAATCACTGGAAGGTTTGTCTTCAAAAAGAAGCATTGTTTGTTTTTTGTGCATAAATGGACAAAAGCACAACTTGCAAAGTAGTTTTTCATTTAGACTGTCTTTGCTGTTTGTTTTATAAAGTGCATGCCCAGCTGCCTACAAAGAGAAAAATGAAGCCAAGAAAGGGAAAGGCAGCAAGCTTTTGGAGGCACGGCTAGGGCTAGGATGGGGTGTGGGCGTAAGCAGATCACAGCGCTAGGAGAAGCACGCGCTTTCCCTTCCTTCAGAGGAAAAGAGAATTAGAGTGTTGAGCTGTAAAAGACAACGTGGCCTGCGTGATCTTGGAGAGAGAGTCTACCAAATAAGTATTAAGTGAAAGGAATACTTTGCTCCATCCCTAAGTGACCTCAGCTGCAGTTGAGTAGAGTCGATGCAGATTTGGGAAGCTCATGAGTTTAAGACACATGCTGCAAATGTCCCCGGCACCCGGCCAGGCGGCAGGAACCTCTTTTCAGACCAGCGCAGGCTGTCCTCAGGCTCTGGTGCGGGCACAGTCGCGTGTGCACACACCTCACACGTGCCGTAGGTTTGCTGGGTGGGCTCCACTCTCCCTGACTCAGTTGCACATCAATGTTAGGACCCCTGGCTGGGCACGGGCAGGACGGGGAGCCCTGGGGTGGTCCCCGCTTTGCTGTGGCCTGAATGTGTCATCTCGTCTGTAAAATCGGAGTGCTTGATTAGATCTGTGTTTCTCAAACCAAGGTCTCTGATCACTGTGGGCAAGGTCTGAGACGTCACTCATGGTTTAACTTCTGTGTCCCCCTTACTGTGATGTGATGTGCCCCCTCACCCCTGGGTCACACTGTATTGAGTGGGTGTTGCTGTGGGGACCCACGGCTCACGGGCATCTCCAGCCACACGGTGAGAGTGCCCCTGATAGCGGTCCTGTGGGACTGTGGCTCTGGTCTCAGGGGCCTTGAGGGGTGGATGCCACACACCTGCAGGTGTGTTCTGGGCGTCCTCTGGTGTGACAAGTGCTGGATTGGGGTCAGCGTAAACCTGTGTTGCATTACATCTATGTTTTTCTCATTCCCACCTGCAATGACAAGCCGGCAGCCCTGTGTGTTTATAGACCCAGGATTGCAGGCCAGTCTAGCACTTCTCAGACTGTTACCCAGAAAACCACAAGATGCTGATGCTAATACTGACGCTGAGCACAGCAAAAGAGCCGCCACTCAGCTGAGTTTCAGGAGCGCTAATTAAAGCTCACTGAGAATGTTTGCGGCACACCTTATCAAAACCCAAAATGTTCCGCAGGTGCGGTGTGAACCTCCGAGAGGTAGCCATCGCATAGCCCATCTCCTGAATGAGGTGCGAGCCTGTCTTGTCTCCTCCACACACCAGCGTTTGAGAAACACAGATCTCCTCTGCCCCAGAGCCGTCGTGAGCGTGTTCATGTGTCCGAGCCCAGGTGCGAGGTTTTAAGTAGATGCCAGAACATTCTTTGGTGGTTGTGTTAAGTGCTCTTCCCAACCTAGTACTTCAGGAGAATTGTGCTATGGTGCCTATATAAATACTTCAGTAATTTCTGAGATAACGTTAAATTTTTTTACTTTCTACAATTTTGCTCTGAATGAAATAGCCAACTTATTTATAAACCTGGGTAGAGAATATGCCTTTATTGTTTTGTTGTGAAGGGCTATACTTTTTTTTTTAGTTATTTTAGGAAAATACATCAAAACTAGGCCGTTAGCATTGGGTGGTTTCTCTTTACACTGCTGTGCGGGTTACTAATCTTCATTTACAAGCTGCCTAGCTCACGTCAGGTCTGTTCCACATTACTCTGTTTCAGGAGTGGAGCAGTTAGTACACTCTGGAACACGTGTTCTCTAGCTTATATTTCTTGTATGCCTTTGGATTCTTCTTGTGTGCCTTAACCATCTCTAAAAATAGGACCTGTGTTGTGTAGGTGCACTACTACCAGCCCGTATGCATTATTTCCTCAAATTAGTTATGTTACTTAAGGGGGTCTGAGGCTTTTCCCCGTGAACTCGTTTGGTTAAGAGAGAGTTGTAGAGCAGTGTTTAATCCTCAGTACAGCTCTGCAGAGGTGGCTCCTAGCAATGAGTCAGACTCAGAGGTTAAGCAGTGTGGCCAGGTTAATCGAAGAGTCACCTGGCACACCGAGTGCCCGGCCCTGCAGGGCAGGACCTGGAGCCACACAGCACCTTTCTTTCTCTGCAGTGACATCCTTTGTGACTTTCTTATTTGTCCTTTGTAAATTTTAACGATAAAGATGGGTAATGTCAACAGATTGCCCAAAGTAATTGAAAAGAAACAGAGTCTAATCCGCTTGAAGTGCAGCTACATTAAAGCCTTTGTCAGCTTGCCTTGTTTGCTAATTCTTTTGAAGACCTGTATTGCAAGTTGAACGTGCCAGATTCACCATCCATGCCTTGACTTGACTCTGACGTGGTCTCCCTAGGGAGTTAAACAGTGAAAACCTGGGAGAATACTAAGTCATGTGCTGTAACCATCTCAGTTCTCTTCACAGGGGAGATTAAGGAGAATCACTTGTTTTCTACATATGGAGTATAAACACATGAATCTTTGGAATCCTCTTGTATTTCTCTGTGCAAATAGCACATGACTTAACTTTTCCTTCCAAAGACAGGTGCCGGTGCAAGGTGCAGGAGATTGTCAGCTGGCTGGGACTGTGCTTTCTTTGTGATTTACCTCTTGTGTGGCCCTCATGTCCCAGCAGCATGCCCCACTAACAAGGAAGGATCTAGAAGAAAGCATACCAACAGTTCTGCAGCCTGCGGCCCCCAGGTGGTCTCCGGTGACCCCTGGAGGGTCGTCTAGAAGAAGGGTCTCTGCCCCTGTCTGTTGGACCCTGTTAGATGGCAGGGGGACGGGACGATGCTGTCAGCCTAGTGATGTTTTAAGAAACATCTTTCTGGGACCATGCTTTGAAGTTCAGTCTCCCTGAGCCCTGGGGGAGGGGAGGGCTGGGGGCTGTAGATGCCCCCCCCCACACACACTAAACAACACATCATGAATGGGAAGGCTGTCTCCAACAAATGTATTTGCAAATATATTCAATATACCTGCTCATTAGAGCTTTAACAAATTTCTAAGTACTTGTGTTTGATTATAAGACTGAAATTACACACAGAAGTCCTTTTCATTGGCATAAAATGTGAGTCCTGTGACGCACGAGCTGTGTGACAGAGGCATGCTCGGTTGCTTACCCAGAGCTTGATCCTCCACCCGAGCTCACCGGGTCTCAGCCCTGTCCAGCTCCTGCCCCCCTGGCCTCGTGGGGGGGCCACCGTCTGGTGGGGAGGAGGCTTGGCAGCCACGGAGGCACCGTCCCCTGGGCCACAGTCTTCACACTTGCTGGGGGGTGGCAGGCAGTGTTTGCATATCAGGGACGTCTGACCGCAGCTGTTCCTCTCCTCCTGTCCAGAGGAGGACATGCTTACAGCAAAATGCCAGGGAAGCGCTGTACAAAAAACTACTTGTGTTACCCTGGCGTTTCCATGACAACAAGGGTGCTCAGCAAGTGCCCTTCTTACAGTCTGACAGACTTTCAGGAAGACGCCAGAAACACAGCCAAACAGGTTACCCATCATGCCCCAGGCAGCCAGCTTACCTCCTGTGCTGCTCCTCCGAGGAGCGTTCCTCCACACAAGTGCTCCTCCTCCAAGGAGCGATCTCCAGTCCACCGCAGCCCCACTTGCAAGTGCTGGTGCGCTGCGGTAGGAAAGCCCCCCCCCCCAGCTTGCATCCGATGTAAGTTGCCAAGAATGCAAATGGTGTATGTCATCATGCTGTATAATCTTTTTCTTTTTTTTTGAGGTACTGGGGATTGAACCCAGGGGCATTTTGCCTCTGAGCTACTCCCCCAGCCCTATCTTACTTGGAAACAGGGTCTCATTAAGTTGTGGAGGGCCTCACTAAGTTGCTGAGGCTGGCTCCAAACCTGCAATCCTCCTGTCTCAACCTCCCAAATACTAAGATTACAAGCGTGCGCCACCATGCCTGTCTACTGTATAATCTCTGAGAAACTTTTTGCATCATTAAGTTAGATTTGACTCCTTTCCTCACCTTTTAAAATGGATGTTTGGATCTCATTATTGATTGCCAAAGCTGTATCTTCACTCCTGATCGGGGCCACCCCTCAAAGCTTTTGTGTACTCAGTGTTGGTTAAAAGGCAGAGATGTTCCTCTGATGTTGTAAACAGTTTACTTCCTTTCTTTTAAAGAAGTTCCAGGGATGGAGAATAAAGTTTTCTTAAATAACCTGATATTAACTTTTACTTTTTCTTAAGTATGTACTACGATATCTTTATCTTTAGATGTTGTTATAGAGTTAAATTTTTTTTAATTGCAAGTTTTTTTTTGTTTTTTTTTTTTTTAGTTATAAATACTCAGTGTGTATGTTCTACATGGTCTTGTATGTCTTTCTAAAATTCTTGGAATAATATGATGGCTTAAAATTTGGTTAAATGTCCAGGGTAATGTGGTCAGAACCTGTAACCTTCTTGTTGGAAAATTTTGTATTTAAAGAGCTGTAATCCAGATTCAGAAATGAAGTTTAATAAATTTGCAAAACGGCAGGTATTTCCCTTCCTATGTGATGATGCTTTGGGCCTGAAGGAGCCCATGCTCAGTAGACAGAGGGGAGGAAGGAGTAGAGGGCGCCCGTCCTCGTCTGTCTGTGGTGGTGTTAGTGTGCAGTGTGGGGTGGGGTGGGGGGTCAGGGGGTGTAGGAAGTGTGTAGCACAGCTCCCGTCTGGGGGTGGTGGTGTTAGTGTGCAGTGCTGGGTGGCGGGGTCAGGGGGTGTAGGAAGTGTGTAATAGAGCTCCCATTCTTCCTTCTGCCATGACATTCACTGGAGACTTCTTTTTGTTTTAATAATAGGTTCACGCAAAGAATCTGCTCCACAAGTTTTGCTTCCAGAAGAAGAGAAAATTATAGTTGAAGAAACTAAAAGTAATGGCCAGACAGTGATAGAAGAAAAGTAAGACGTCGTCTAGTATGTTAGAGCGGGCCCCCACCCTCTAAGGGGGTAATGGGATGAGTCCCCGGGGGCTGGGCTGTGCTTCTCCAAAGTGGGCGTTTCAACTTGCTGGTGGACTGGAGTTGAACTGGCGAGGGTCTCGCCTGCAGCAGACAGTGGCTGCTGTCGGGACCTGTGGATCAACAGGGCAAGCACCCGGCGGGCCAGGAGCCGCTGCGGCTCTTGCAAGGAGCGCATCCCGTTGACGCACGTGTTCTCTTTGCTGCTCCAGGAGCCTTGTCGACACGGTGTATGCACTGAAGGATGAAGTCCAGGAGTTACGACAGGTACGTCTGTCCTCGGTGTTTTAATCGTTTTTCATTTGTTTGTTTCAAAACTTTTTAATAGGAGAAAAGAGGAAAATGCTATGTTAAAAATGAAGCTGACTATTCATATGCTGAAAAAAATATAAAAAGGAGATGATATCTCCTAGAATTCCAGTACATAAAGGCATCGCCCTTCTGTGAGCACCATCAGCTGGGAAACTTTTTTTTTTTTTTTTGCGGCACTGGGGATGAACTCAGGGGCATTCTACCTCTGAGCTATACTCCTAGCCCTATTTTTTATTCTTTATTTTGAAACCGGGTCTCACTAAGTTGCGGAGTGCCTCACCAGGTAGCTGAGGCTGGCCGCGAACCTGGATTCTCCGGTCTCAGCCTCCCAAATGCTGGGATTACAAGCGTGCGCCACCACGCCTGGCCTTCCAGGAAACTTTTTAAAAGTGATTCGTTTACCTTCTTTGTAACTATACTGTCTTTGATATCATAAACCATGTCAGGTTTTGTTGGAATAGCAATATAGTATAAATAGTTTCTAGTTAACAGTTCTCCGGGCACCTCTGTAAATAGACTACAGCCGTCTGCGTCAGCCACGCTAGGCTGGCCAGCCAGAGGTGGTGTGTGCAGAGCAAGGCCAGGACGGCGTGGCAGGCGGGTGAGTGGGGTGTGCTGGAGACCACGAGTCTTGAGGAGGTGTGTGCTGGGGCCGTGGTGCAGGCACCTGCGGGTCGCCCCCGGCTCCTCTCCGGGGCTGGTCCCTCCGGGCAGCGTGCCCAGCAGCCCCAGCTCTGCTCTGCCCTGTGTGGTGGGCTCCCGTGTGTGGTCCACGCCCCGGTGCAGCATGCCTCTTCATTTGCTCCTGAGTTTGTTCAGCTACTGTTGTTTCCGATTCTTTATTTGACTCTACCAGGGAAGTTAAAAATGTGAGCTGAGAGCCGGGCGTGGTGACGCACGCTTGTAATCCCAGCATTTGGGAGGCTGAGACCAGAAGATCCGGGTTCATGGCCAGCCTCAGCTACCTAGTGAGGCACTCCGAAACTTAGTAAGACCCGGTTTCAAAATAAAGAATGAAAAATAGGACTGGAGGTATAGCTTGGAGGTAGAATGCCCCTGAGTTTAATCCCCAGTACCAGAAAAAAAAAAAAATGTGAGCTGAGGAGGTTGGGTATAAGTTGTTCCTTTTGCTGTTTATTTTTTTGCTGTTTTTGTTTGCATTTTCTTATGGTATGTTTTTTAGTTATTCATTATTTTATTTACTTTTTTATTGGTGCATTCTTATGGTATGTTTTATCATGGATTTCTCGTTCCTGAATTTAAGAACCACCAGGACTGCTGCCTGGCTGTGAGTTGCGTGGCCCCAGGAGCAGCTGCGCTGTGCAGGGCCCAGCAGGGCACATTTAGACTTTGGGCTTGGCTGACACCAGCACCACCACACAGGTCTCCTTGTGAATGTAACGGAGAAAAGAAGCTCTGTCTCGTGCTAAGATAGTGAGCTGTGGTGTGCTTGCCTTGCAGGATAACAAAAAGATGAAGAAGTCTTTGGAGGAGGAGCAGAGGGCGCGCAAGGACCTAGAAAAGCTGGTGAGGAAGGTTCTGAAGAACATGAACGATCCTGCGTGGGACGAGACCAATTTATAAGGGTGGCCTCAGTTCTTCCTGTTGAAGACCACACACGCGACCAAGCGGGGCGACACCCAGGACTGAGGACCGTTGATCGGTCATACAAATAGAAAGTTGTGAACCATCACGAAGAGCCCGCACATGAGGTAGAGACACTGAGGGCCTGAGCGCGTCCACCCTTTGCTAACACCTCAATTACCTCATTTTGCAATAAGTACAGCGACTGACTGGGGTCCTGGCTGTTCAGACTTTTAGTTGAATATATAAATATTACACACGTGTACTTCTTGTAAATATCCCATTGTGAATGCACATCTGTGGTTGTGTGTCTGGCTAACCGTCCTGCTAGGATTTGCTTCCCACTAACCTTCCTGCTCACAGGGATTAGAAGGCGTGCTCATGCCCCTTGAAAGCAGAGCTGTGGAGAGACGTCTCTGGCGGACGTCTGGCTGGCTCTGCGCTGCCGTGTCTCCACGGTGCTGCCCCCTGACTGTGTCCCTCTTCAGCTCGCTGGCCAGCCGGGCCTTAGTTACGTCGGCCTTGAGGCTTCGGTGCCCGTCGGAAGTCGTCTCCTGAAGCAGTATTCCGGTCTCGGGCCCTGCGTGCGACGGAGTCAGCATTGTCCCCGCCACTGTGGAATCGGCGCCCGCTGCCCATCCAGAGCCCGGGCTTCCGGGAGACGGCGCCGGCTCCTGTGTGGGCTTGTGCAAAACTCGACAAAGTGCACGGCCTCCTCCTCTGAGAGAGACTAGAACCTGTACATAGAGTGTATTATTTATTATCCGTCAGCGCAGCCAGGGAGGGCAGACGGAAGAGCTGCTGTGAGCTGGCGGGCGGCTGCAGCCGGCATCGCTCAGTGCTCTGGAAATGCGCCTTCCCTCCTTCAGCAGGAACAGCTAGCAGCGCACACCTGGGGTGCAGCCAGGCAGGGCAGCCTTCACCAGGGGCCGCTTCCTGCCGAGCCGTGGAGAGGAGGGCGGCCTGGCCTCGCCCTGCTTCCTGGGTCCAGGCGTGGGTCCTGCTTTAGCAATAAGTAACGGTGACCACAGGAACTTACTCTTCTCCTCTACAGAGGTAGGTTTTAAAATGAGAAAATGTTACTTTTTTTTTTTTTTTTTTTTGGTGCTGGGAACTGACCCCAGGGCCTCACACATGCTGAGGAAGTGCCCTACAACTGAGCTGTATCCCCAGCTCTTCTTAAGACAAGGTCTCATTAGGTTGCCCAGGCTGGCTTCAAACTTGAGATCCTCCTGCCTCCGCCTCCCAAGTAGCTGGGACTCCAGGTGTGCCACTATGCCTGGCTACAAGTTGTCTCTGTAAAAATCATGACTGCAGCACCCACGTCACAGTTGTGGAGCAGCCTGTGTGCAGCGGCCTACTGCGCACACAGCCTCTGTCCTTGGGTGCCTTTGAGCCCGGCCCTTGGAGATTGCTTTCTGGTTCTTCCTCCGCACTTATTGCCCCGGTCCAGCCGCCTGCGGCTCCTTGCTCAGCCCCGGGCACGGGTCGCCCCGGCCTTGCCTGGACCGCTCACTGGAGTTGCCAACTTCTCGGACTTGGCTTTCTAGCCACTCATGCTGGGACAAGGAGAGATCAAGGTTTTTTTTTTTTGTAAGCCCTGTTTTTACTAGTGTTTTTGGTGACACGTAGGACATCGCAGTGGGAGCCTTAGGTGGGAGTGTTTGCTGTCAGAGCAGATTTAACCTCAGGAACAACTCCTTGGAGCTCTGCCGAGCGCTACCTGAAGACCAGCCTTGCCGCCACCAACTGGCCGCCATGTCCCAGGACGATCTTGCAGACCTGCCTTAACGATCAGGGTCAAGTATTCTGTGAGAATACTCATGTTTTTAACATCCTTCCCCTAGTGGGGTGGCCCTTGAGGTGGTGTGTTGACACCTGCCTTTCTCTCTGTGATCCAGCATCTTCCTGGGCTTTCTAGGGAGCAGAGGATTTGCATCTGAGAGTGATTCTTTTTAAACACCTGCCCTGATGTGCATGGCTGCCCCTCGCGTGTGCCCTCGAGGGTGGAGCGGCAGCACAGGTGCAGGGCGCCATTTCCAGGGTCGCGCCCCTGTGCTCTCGCCTCGCGGCGAGGAGACGGAGCCATGTCCCGCCCTGTCGATGCGAAGCACTTTCCATTTTCAGTGACACTGAGATGTAGCATCTGAAACTCCATGTGCTCGGCCGCCGCCGGCTGTCCAGGTGCACCAGGGCGCTGGGACGCGGGACACCTGCCGACTGCGCCTCCCTCACGCCAATCATCTCTCCTTTCCCGGAAGCCCAGTGCTACCGACAACCGCGGGCTCCTCAGTGTCGCCCACGCGTCCTGTGTTGACGATGACAATGTCTGCTGCGTCGTTGTCATTATTAAACGGATTATTTTTCCTATTTTACAAAACGTGTCATCTTATTTCTTCGGTACATCTTCTGTGTATTTCTTTTGACATTTCATATTGTAATCTGGTGTGAATTTTTGACCAGAAAACGTCACGTCTGCCTTTGAAGTCAAGGTGAGAGTACTTGCAGGGGATGGACGATGACGGGGAAAGGAATCTGAAGGCAGAGTGCTCACTAGGCCCAGGCCTCTGCTCCGTCCCCCTCAGCCCCCTGCCGTGACCTAACTCGGGCTCGCACTTTCCAGTAGTGCAAACCTGGGACCAGCCTTCCACATAGGGCCTCTGGAGAACATTCTAGACCCAAGCCACAGATCACCTCAGAAGCGTCACCCTTAAGCCTGAGGTTATTAAACTGCTTTGCTGACC